>JANHGC010006243.1:30567-50775 GCA_027560395.1 Boaedon fuliginosus | reverse complement strand
TTTGCATAAAGTTAAAGAGATTTTTGGTTGGCTATATAGGGTATGTACTGACTATCAGAGATTTAAAGCCTGAAAATCCATGTCCTATGAGAAGAAAAAAGGGTGGGTTTGAGAATAAAAGTTATTTTTACTTACGGTTCTTAAGTTGGCATGCTAGATATTGGCTGTAATCCACATATAAGCCTTTATTTCTCATGCAGATGTATTAAGAGACACAAAAGAAATTACCTACAGAATCTTGTAAATAAAATATATAAACAATAATTTGGGGACAAAACATCCTTTAGGTTTTTTTATTTTTTATTTTTGTTTGAACTCTGTACTTTCCTTTTATATCAACTTTAAAAATATCAAAGAGTGAGGGCTACTGTGATGCACATTCAAGAACCTGATACAAAGTCAGTTACAGGGTGCGCTACTTGAAAAATGTACTCTTTGGGAACCTGGATATATATTTATTGGATTTATATGCCAAGGAAGTTGATTTCCCTGATCCAAAGCCTTTTGAAAGTGAGCATTCTAAATTCACTTGATGATCATAATCCCAGTTGATTTTAATAGATTGAATTTCCTTCACTTAATTCTATTTAATTTATATAGGATGCAGTTTAATTTGGTACTTCTCAGGATTAGAGGACACACCGATTTTCATGATCAGAGAAATAGCTGTTTCAGAAGTCACAATGGTTTAAAAAGGATTGGATTCATACTATAGATGTAGAAAGCAACATTCAGGTGTAGCTACATTGCTGTCAACTTTGGAAAAAGTGCTGAAAAGTCTGGAGGTAACACCAGACACATCCTGGCTTCCAGCATGGAATTTCAGCTCAAAACAAAAGACATTTGCTTCTGAATTCATAATCACTGCATGCTTTTCATTTACATGTTGCAAAAATCAGCTAAACAAGAATCCACAATTATTATTATTATTATTTATTAGATTTATACCCCGCCTCATTTCCCCGGTCAAGGGGAACTCTTGTCCTGCTCTATTGTAGAAAAGATAACTTTTCCTGACTGGTCATTATAAACGGTTGCATCCACACACAAAAGCTCAAAATGTCTTCATCCGATACTTTTAATCCCTGTATTGCTATAATATGAATATTATGAATGCAATCAAATTTACTCTGAGAATAATTTTAGGTTTGCCATTCTCTGCCTAGAACTGTTTTAGTTACATGTCACTTATCTTGCTATCCTGGCTACCGTATTTGTTACAAAGTGTTCTCTTTCACTGTAGTGGTACAAAACAAAAAATCTACTAAAATTAGCAAGTGAAATAGCTGTAAATTAAAAGTAGCTGGGATGCTATCATTGTGTGTACGCGCGGTGGGGGGGCAATGAATGCTCCAAATTGATTTCATTACCTTTAAAGAGTTCTATTTCTAGAATTATTTTTTGAAAATAGGTAATTACTAGTATTGGTATTTTTGAAAAAGAACTGGAAAGCAAGCTAATGGACGCTTTCATCCGTTTGAAAAAGAATCAATGCTAAGCATTCCTACAGTCCTAGTAAACATCAGATAATTATGCTTTAGTTCTTCAGAAAAATTGATTTTAAATCAATCTGAATCAATGGGAAAAGTGTAAGGAAAACAAGGTCGACCAAGAAAAAATTTGAAGGTGCTGTCACCTTCTCTGCAGAGCAAAGACTGATGATGCCAACAAGAAAGAGTAGTTAATCCCAGACTCTTATTTTTTTTAGCATTTAAATGTATGCCATACTGTTTACTTGCAGACTACAGATCAATTTCGCTGATCTGCGGTTATTAATTTTTTCTGAAATGAGGAGGGGTTGCTTCAGTTCTATTATATTCTCTAAAAAGATTGCAGAAATCTTCCTTAAGGGTTACAGTATAAATCCAATTACTCCCAAATGACTGGCTGTCGGAGAATAAAGAATAAATCCTATTACTGTCTCCAAAGATTGTGCACAGATTCCCAAGGGAGAGGCAGTAGCTATCCTACCATAACTTTGGTTTAGTGAGAGTGTTTATACAGTGTGTATACCCCATTATTTATAGAGACAGTATAGACTTAACAGCAAGATAGAAGACATAAATTCCAGCCCCAAAAGGATTGAGCTTCTGTAAGGTGCAGTAAATGACTATTACAAATTTGGTTCTGAGCCCGATTTTTGGATTTTGTAAAATATTCCTCAGCAGACTACAAATATAATTGAATGGAGTTACTTTTTAAAACATAAATCAGAAACCTTTAAGCCTTTACCATTTTTTTCTGAAATATATTTCAAAACAATATATTTCATTACAGAGAAGTGACATGGTTTTTTTTTATTAACGCATACATCTACAAAACGCGGTCCGTACGGTCATGCTTTATTACACCTTAGTTTGATTTAGCACCAGTGTTTGATTTGGTTATTTGCAACTCTTGTCCAGGATCAGAAGCAGTTATTTCATGCATGGATGTCGCTAAATCAATGTTTGTCATCCAGGATTTGAAAATGCAAAATGGAAAGGAGGGGACAAATGCCACTGTGAAGATCAAGTAACTACATGAGAAAGCTAGGCAGAATAACAAAAGTTGGAAGAGATGTTGGGGGCCTTCTAGTTTCCTGCTCAAGCAGGAGATCTCATGTTGTTTCAGATAAATCTATTGTCCAACCTCTTTTTCAAAAATCTCCAGTGATGGAGTACCCACAACTTCTGGAGGCAAGCTATTCCACTGATTAATTGTTCTCACTCTCAGGAAATTTCTCCTTAATTCTAGGTTGGTTCTATCATTCATTAGTTTCCATACATTGTTCTTGTTTTGCCTTCAAGTGCTTAGGAGAATAGGTTGATTCCCTCTTTTTTGTGGCAGCCCCTTAGATATTAGAACACAGCTATCATGCCACCCCCTGTCCTTCTTTTCATTAAACTAGACATACCCAATTCCTGTAACCATTCCTCATATTTTTTAGCCTCCAGTCCCCTAGTCATTTTTGTTGCTTTTCTCTGCATTCTTTCTACAGCCTCAACATCTTTTTTTACATTGTGGTGACTTAAACTGGATGTCATATTCCAAGTGTGATCTTAGTGTGAGCATTGTAAAATGGTACTAAGAGTCCACGTGATCTTGATTCTATTCCTCTGTTAATGTACTCTAAGGCTACATTAGCTTTTTGGGTGGCTTCAGCACAGTGCTGGCCTTTATTTAAGTAATTGTCCTCTGGATCTCCAAGATTCCCCTCACAGTTACTGCTATTGAGCCAGGTACTACCTATCCTATACCTGTGCATTTGGTGTTTCTTGTCTAAGGGTAGAACTTTAATTTTTTTCCACCATTGAATTTCATTTTGTTAGTTAGGGTCCTGTGTTCAAGTCTTTCACGATCCTTCTGCACCTTGAGCCTATCTTCTGGCATTTGGGCTATTTGACACCAAATTGGTGTTGTCTGCAAATCTGATGACTTCCCCTTTTATTTCTTCATCTAAATCATTTACAAAGATAACAAAAAGTACTGGGTCTAAGACAGGCACTTTGGGTTCCCACTACATACTTCCCTCTGTGCCGATGCAGTTCCACTACATCTTGAGCGCAGTTGGTCAGCCAGTTAATAACCCGTCTGGTGGTGATGCTATCTGACCCACATTTTTTGGGTCTTAAAGTAAACCTAGTCTACTTGAATTTTCCTGCTAAATAATACCATTATGATTATGTATGATATTTGCATACTTCAAAGCATGGTGTTAAAATGTGTAACTCTGTTATATTTCTTTAGATTTATGAATGTGCTATCAAAAGGTATACCTTTTAAAAATGACTCAGGTATGTCCATCTTGTTTCTTGTGTCACCTGCTTGCCATCGAAAGCTGTGTCTGGTCTGTAATCTCTTCATTAATTTTTTTCCTCAAATTTACTTTGAACAGGCTGTGATAGAAAATAGGAAAGCTGTAATTTGTATTGTATAGATATGGCTCCCCAAGCATTGATAAGACAGAAACTTTGATGTGATTTCTAAAGATGTCCTGTGTAGCATTTCTGCTTACATCCTGGGGCTTTTAAATGGACCGTATATCATCAACAAGTGATCCCTTAGCTCTCTTAGAGCCTCAGATCAGAAGAAGTGTAGCTGTTCATCCATCACTGAAGAGCTCAGTATCATCAATCACTTTAAAATTAACTTTGGTGTGCCTGAAGATGACTGGTGAGGTCAATTTGGGTATGGAATGTCCTGGCAAGTGTTGGGGGAAATGTATTGCAGTTGTTGCACTGATAGCTCTAGACTTGTGCAGCTCGTGCTTAAGTTTTACTAGACTTGCACAGCGTATGTTGTGTGAATCCAATAACACTTTTTCAGACTTTTCCAACTGTATTTAAAAGCACAAGCTTTCATAACAACAGATCACTTCATTGCTTCTGATATTTGGTTGCTGTACATTAACATGGGGTTTCTTTTAACAACATCTTGTAGTAAACCAAAGGAGAATAAGATAAGAAAATCTTGTTGGTGATGTTACCTAGTCTGGTAACAAAACATTCAAAAACTAAATTGAAACTAGGTTGGAAAATAAACCACTGCCAAAATATCTTGTAGTTTCAGTATTGATATCTAATGGCTACGTAACAAAGTAGTAAACACGAACTGGAGTTCCTTGCAGCATCTTTCCATTTTCCCTCTTTTTCCCTGGTTCATTTTCAATGTTACCATTTAACTGTGATTTTGAGGGTTCTCTCACCCCACTTCCCCATTTTGTTCAGCTCTAAGTTATTGGGTCAATATTTTCTACCCAAAATCGTCATCTATGAGGCGTTACTCTTTTTTTGGACTTTATTGCAGATACGTTTGATATTTTTCTTTGAAGAATCCAGGGAACCTGGATCAAAATTCTCTTTTTCATCTCTAACAATGTGTGGAATCGGCTTTCACTGCTGCATCAGAACCAACGGGCTGTAACTACAGGACGTTGATTTAGTCATTACTCATTACACACTTCTTCTACAATAATTGCTATCACTGTCACGCTGCTAAAAGTGAAGTAGACAGATAGTCAAAGGCAAATGATTGAGTGTGCTTTAAAATCTAGCACTGAAACTTCAGCATACATAGTATTCCTCTGAATTACTGTAAGTTTTGAATCTCGTCACCGAGAGTAACTTGAAATGAGTTGCCTAAGTTCATGTGATCATTAGTATGAATAAGTATTTTTCACAGTTTGATGTTTTGCATTTATAGAGAAAAGGCATTTAGGCGTTAGGTGGACGCATTTTTAACTGCCTGCAATTTTATTGGAGAAAGACCACATTTCCATTTTTCAAAGGACCTGTTTCTGAAGAAGCAAGATTAATTAAGATGTTGGTTTCTTTAATGATGAAAGTGATCCACTAATACAGGGGTGTCAAACTCACAGCCCGCGGGCCGGATATGTCACGAGCTGGCCCTGCTCCCCGCCTGGTTTAGCGAAAGGGGGGAAAGTCCCGATACGTCCTGTGACACCGCCGTGATGACAGGAGTTTGACCTCCCTGCATATAGGAATGCAGCAGCTGAATTATTAAATCCTGGCAGGAAAGATGGATGACCTCCTTCACAAAACAGTTTCAAGATGAAAACTGTTTGAATATAGGCATTCAGAGATTAGACAGGATTATTAAGATTACAATATTTTGTAGCCAGCAATCTTATTGCTCTTTCCTCTTACACCATCTAAATGTGTTCTCTCCATTAGGGAAGGGCCATTTTTCAACATTTGGGGATATTCCCTGTGCAGGCCACCTGCATCATTTTTCTCATTTTGATGATAACACAACTATTCATTGGAAGGTTCTACACACCATCCCAGATGGCTCTTATTTTAGCACCCTTGTAGTGGGGGGCTCTGTGTGTGTCTGTGAGCGTCTGTGCGTGTTATTGTTTTTTTCCAGGAAACAGTAGCTATTCTTAGTCTGCAAATATCATTTACCCTGAATTCTGTTTTCATATTTAATGGATTGATAGCATCACTTTTCCCCAGAAGAATCACTACTTTCCAAATTTAAAAAATGTGACTTTGAAGTTGTATCCAGTAGGGAACAGGCAATATAAACAAACTGTCATAAAAAAAGATACAGTTTAGGAAAGAAAATTGGACACTTTCTTTTTTGCACCAGAAATATTTGCTAAAGAACATTAAATTTAAATTAAATGATAAATAGTATGACAAAAAGTGTGGATAAATGCCAAACAAACTATACATTGCAGAAAAGAGCCTTAGGCAAAATACATATGCCTCTGTGTGCCAAAATACTCCTTTCTGTATTATCAAAACTTGGCAGAGCCCATTTCTTCCAGGTTTTTTTCCCAAATGTACAGGACATGACTTTACATCTTAAATGGGTCAATGACAAAAGGAAAATATTAATTTTATTGTCGATGTCTCCTTTTGTCTTCCTTTCTTGTGATGGTTAATAATTCTATTTGCATCCTGAGGTGCGTCTGGTTATGTGTAAATAGTAGTATGGCAATCCCTTTGCCTAACCCTGAGTAACAGAACATTTCCAAGTCACTACATCTCTGACAATAGAGAGCAAAGGTGGGATGTAATGTGGGATGTTTTTTGTGTGTGGAGACCCTGTAGTGTTAAGCTATGAGTTTTTAAATTATTCAGCATAAACAATACTAAAGCTGCTCTGTAGCCTTATATTTGCTTATTCTGTATTCCTTTTTTTTTCTCAGAGTCTTCCCTCTCCTTTTTATTTGATAAAATCTTTTAAAATTGGATTTTAGTGTCAGCTGCCTTCCTTACGCATCCAAAAAAGTAATCTTCCCTGCTAAATTGCTTGATGTGTAATACTATATGCATCAATCCAGGAGAAAATAAAAGAAAATAGGCTGAAGCTCAGCCAGAAGCTTTGTTGTTGGCAGCCCCCTCCCCTCTCCTTCCATGTTATAATCCAGAGGCTGTGAGATTTCCTGAACCTTATGTCCAAAGTGGAATGGGGAAAGCTGTGGCAGCAGACTGGGTAAAAATGGAGATTGCATATGACAGAGAAAATTAGATCTAATAGCTGAAGGGAATTAGGCTACCAGCCCTAGGCTAATTCATTGGGTGTTTTGTTTTTCCTTTCGCATCTGCCTTTGGCATAAATTATTTGTATTTGTCTTGGCTTAGATTAATGGCAGCAATGGGCTCGCTACGAAAACTTGAGTTTCTGACAAGTATGGGTACACGGGTGCACATGAGTGGGATGATTGATGTGATCATGCTCCTTACAGATCAGGAGCTGGGTCAAATTTGAATGAGAAATTACCAGCTCAGAAGACCCTCAGAGCATTGGAGAAGCACATATTTCATTTGCATTAGCTAAGAATGTTTATGGGAACAGTAAGGGTCCTAGAAGTATTTTTGTGTTTTTATATATAAGTCTGATGCCGAAGCCTAGTGCTTTGCCATACAGTATGCCAATTTCCCATTTAATTATTTTTAAATTAAGAACCAAGCCAAATGAAGTCAGATGGTACAAGGAACCTGCCAGAAAATACAATTGGCTGCAAAGATGTTGATGGCCGTAAAATCGTGCCTTCTTGACAGGAGTCTTTTATAGTTTTTCATAGTATAATGGATTTGGCCTTTCTGTTCACTCTAGTTTTATTTTCCATGCAGGCTGTGCTTCTTGTGAATCCATCTGTCAGATTCTTTGGCACTTCATGATCTACCTCCACCTCAGTTGCTACTCTCATTTACCCTCATTTACAGCTCTGCAGGTCATAAAGTAAGAGATCCCATCTGCTTTGATTCAAGAGGCCAAGAGGATGCCTTTAGAAGTATGTCAAATTACTGAAACATATTTAAAGATATTCTTGCTGGCTTTGAAGGAACCATTATATACATTATATACCTGTACTAACAACCTATATCCATATGGGTGAATTTTAGGTGCTTCATCCATCTCTTAATGTTAAGCCACTCGATTCCTTGTGTTTTGTGTAGGTGGGAAAGTCATGAGTGTGAAGAAAAGAATAGAATGAAGGTAGTCCTTGAATTACAATCACTTGTTTAGTGACTGTTTGAAGTTACAACGGCACTGAAAAAAATAGCATGCCTATTTTTCACTCTTATGACCGCTGCAACATCCCTGTTGTCACATGATCAAAATTTGACCACTTGGCAACTGGCATGTATTTATGACAGTTGCAGTGTCCCAAGGTCATTTGATCACTTTTTGTGACCTTCTGACAAGCAAGGTCAATGGGAAACCTAGGTCCACTTAACAATAGTGTTACTAATTTAACAAACCTCAGTGATTTACTTAATAACTGTGGCAAGAAAGGTTGTAAAATGGGGTAAAACTCACTTAACAACTCTCTTGCTTAGCAACAGAAATTTTGGGTTCAGTTGTGGTTGTAATCAATGATTACCTGTACAGCTGAATCAGACAACCGTTCCTGTCAAGTATTACTAATGAAGGATATGTGTATATAGAGAGATGGACAATGAATCCTTTGGTTTCTTTTCCAATATCACCAGTCCAGCCTCAGACATCTGCACATTGGATAATGGTTTCTGAGCTAGAGAAGCAAGAACCTGGATTGTGTGTCTCCAAAGAAAGTGCAACACTCTTAGAGGGCCTAGCAGTGTAGCCCCTTTACTTTTTATTCTGAATATGAATATTCTTACATGAATAATGGATCTCTAATTAGGTCCTTCTGAAGGAGAACCAAAGATAACACACTGGCCTTAGTGGGATATATAATAAAATGCAGCTTGTGTTTATGTAATCCAGAGGTGGGCAACCCAAAGCATCACAACATTAGTATTAGCAAAATAACCGATATCTTAAAGCAACAAACACAAGAATGGAAATTCAATATTTCTGGAAGGCAAAGTGCTCTCATTTCCACCCTTAATTTCCCCCACCTTCAAAATCACACTAACTACTGAAAACCAACCATTTCTACTCTGGAACAATCCTCATTTTTAAAAGCTATAAAAATCACCGCTCCACACTCCAGTGGCATTATTATACCACCAGAAGGCATCCTGCATTTCTCCGGCTTGTTATGGGACTAATTTGGAATCCCCAGTCAACAAAACACTCCTGATGTAATGGACTGTCCCTGCCCACTTATCCAACCTTATCCAGTACTTCCTCAGCATTGTTAGCCCAGGGAACTGCAATAAGATTCTGTGATAAAATCAGACGCCCAGGGCCAGCTCATATACTGTGCAGACCATGATAGATGTTGGCTATGCAGATTTTCATTCATTAAAATAGAATATAAGGATAAAACCTTCTTTGCCTCTCAGAATGATCGTCAATTTCTTGGCAGACACTCACAACCAGGAAGACCAGATTCTCAGTCTTATTGACCAGATTTACTTAAAGGGTGTGGGGGGAGAATTGGGTTACATAATCTTTGGAAATTGGATATGTATACTTCAGCAATTCATAAATCAGGAAGTTAATTACTGCAATGATTCCTTGATCTGCTTGCTGACTGCCTCTTTAAATGGAGAGAAAATTCCTAATTGCTTCCCTGATAGAGGAAGAATGTGCAAATGTTCCAGTCTCATAATATTTTTCAAACTGCCATTCACTTTCCCAAGCTTTGAAAAATCCATTTAAACTCTGATATTATACAGATGGAAATTGGAAAACTATTTGTCATAGATTGGACAACCATTTGTCTGAAATGATATAAGGTCTTCTGCTGGAGCAGGGGGTTGGACTAGAAGATCTCCAAAGTCCCATACAACTTTGTTATTCTGTTACAGGTTCTGTACATGGAGCAAATTTGCTAAGACACTAAAACCTCAATTTAACAGCTTGGGCAGAAAGCAGAGATGTCCATCATTTCCAAATGCTGCATGAAGATGTCATTTCATAAATGATGCAATTTTATTTATTAATTACATTTTTATGCATCCAACTCCCGAAGGACTCTGCGCGGCTTACAACAGAGATAGCAATAGCACTTAGATGTTATATACTGCTTAGCAGAGCTCCCCAAGCAGTTACAGAGTCGGCATATTGCCCCCAATCTGGGTCCTCATTCTACCAACCTTTTAGAAGGATGGAAGTCCTTTTAGAAATCATGTCACTTGCATCATTTTACAAAATATGCATGATGGGGTCATTGTGCAATTGATGTAAATTGCTTTGGTTCACTACATGTGAAGTTTAGTATACTTATTGAGACCTGGTAAATGGAGATTCATTAGGAAATAATTTCCTTTATGCTAGATCACAAGTGCCAGATGGATGGAACTGTGTTCAAACATTATTTTAATGACGTGGTGTATCCTATCCTGTGTCTTCTGCGTTTACAATATATATCTGTGATATACTGTACAGATTGCTTGCCCTGGCCATTCCATCTCTTAGAAGTCTTAGCACAGAGTTTCTCAACCTTGGAAATTTGAAACTATATGGATTTCAATTGCCAGAATTCCCCAGCCAGCATGTTCCACGCATTTCCCAGTTGCCAAGACTGAGAAACACTGATCCTTTTCATCTAGCAAGAGACAAACGTGTTGGAAGTTCCATTCTTTACAAGCTTGCATGGCATCTATGAAGGAGCAAAACTAGAATTGTAATGTGACATTGCATATTTCATCATTGACCGGGGAAATGAGGTGGGGTATAAATCTAATAAAAATAAATAAATAAATAAATTGTGGTTAAGAAATCTGCGAAAATTGACTTAGAGAAGAAAATGTTTGTGACTGTCTAAAGGAGAATAATCCTAAACCACTGTATTCTGGTACCATTAAAAAAAATCACTTCCCATGTAATTGTAAAGTCACTATATAAATTGTGTTCTTAGAAAACCAAAACCACCAGGAAACAGTTTGAAAATGTAGAGCAAATGTCATACCGGCCTCTTAAATCTGGAGTAGTACAATTATAGCTAATATATACTCTTGTACTTTATCCTGATTAATAACACTAATCATACATTTATGTAATACTTTTCATTGAGCAAAATCACAACATGCTTTTTTTCCTAAAAGGTCATTGACTTCTTTCCCAAACCACTTCCTAATGCATGCGAAGGCGGCCTTTTGCAGATCAATGCAACAGCAACGCACAGTAATTGTGTTTTGGTTTTAAAAGATCTAATCTGCCTTTTTTATTCCAACCTACATTTTCTTTTAATTGACTCCCCATTCTTTTGCAGCAGCCAGACTTGCTATGTTATTCTCTCTTCGATATTTCAGACTGAAAATTATTAATGCGGTCATTATACTTAATGGGTTATATAATTATCAAGCATAGCTATTAAAAAAAATGGTGCAAAATTGGAGTGTGTGGTACAAAGGAAATGGGTATCTGGTTTTTAAAAAATCAAATAATAAAGGAATGTCATATCCAGTGCCTTTATGGGTTCAGCCAAAACTTTAAAATAATGACAAAAATCACATCAATTACATTACTATCTAGTCCATTAGACTCAGTTAATTCATAACTGCTCCAATGAAATTTCAGTCTAAGAATTTAAAGAGATTTCACATGTAGTTGGATGAATCTTTTAAGAAGTATAAAAGATTATTAACCATTATAGAATGAACTTCCCCTTCATGACTTGATAACTACATTGGTAAGTGGGAAAGAGACTCCATCAAAATGATTGTGCAGGAGGAAACAGTTAAACGGTGCAATATTGCTGTTTCCTTTATTGTTTACATACATACAATAAAGTTTTCCCACTGACATTTGATGATTTGTGAACTTAGAAGCCCGCACACTATTTCCTCTTATATGAATTATGACCCTTTGATCATGTACAATATCAGAATAAATAGTTAGTATTTTTATTATAGCATCTTGAGTAAAATAAGTCTTATACCAATTCAAGAATTTGAGAATTAAATCATATTTCACATCTTTGTCTTTTCACATATCAAATTCTTCTTCTGAAGTTGTTTACCATGCTTACCAAGAATTGACCCACCATTTACTTATTCATTGATTAAATTAATATTTAAATTGTGACTAAGATCTTCCCAAGTGTCATCTTTAGTTATAATATTATGTTGCTTCTTACTGCTTTATTGCCTGTGTAATAAGTAACTTACCTAAGGAACACAGCCTAGACAGCATAGGTTTTTGTGGCATTTCATTTGACTTCTGTAATCTGCCATTCACCCATTTTAATCTGATGATATTCTGAGAACTATGGAATATTCTATATTTCAGATCCCAGAGAAGGCTTTTGGAGCAGGCTCGCTTATTCTTTATTTCCACATTCCACAACCTGTCAAGGAGTTTGAAAGATTGTCACGAGGCTAATCTGCCCAAATGTTTAAGTACCCTTGAATTCTGTAAACCCAGTGGTAGACTGTTAATTTATAGGGAGGATCTGCCACTTCCATGTAAAACTTTATGAGGAATTGATCTGTCCAGAATAAAGATACAATTAAAATTCCCAGGCCCAAACAGGGACTGTAGACTAGTATTCCTACCTAATTACAAAAAAAATTGTTGAAGATATGATATATTGATTGATAGAATAAATTGAAATAACTCCATGGTTATATAATGACCATAAAATGGACACTGAAATCTCTCAAGGGTACCAGACTGTGGTTCCCAAAACCATATCTGATATCATTTCAGCCAGTTTCATCATGGAGATTGCAGGTACCATATATGTTATACCATCATAACTCCTATCCTATCATCTGGACCAACACCAGTTCCAAACTCTCAAAATTGGGGTTGATGGCCTTGGCAGTAATTTTATTATATTGAAATGTTAATATTCAGGTATTCTGGTGCAAAGTCTTGTGCATTACAATAGGCATCTTCTCTCCTTGTTTCTTTTGCCACGCTGAAGATCAGCTGTTGCCAAATGTACAAATAGCTCATTTGTTATGAAACATGATGTTTTCTACATGAAATCTTGACAGTGTAGTAGACATTTTACAATATTGGATGGATTCTTTGTTTCTTCTAATTTGCCTATGAATGTTTTTCAGTTTTATCCTTATAACTATTTTCTTCAGTGTCCAAACTTGAGTCTCTTAAGTCCATAAGGTTACTTCATAAACTTGGTTTCAATTGCACGCACATTTACTTTGAAATAAATTAATTAGGACTTGATTAGATGTCCCAAAGGTGATTTTTTTCAAGAGGCAACTGGACTTTCAGGTTTTTCTTTGAAGAGTTTCACTTCTTATCCAAGAAGCTTCTTAAGCTGTGACTGGATGGTGGCGAATGGAAGGATTTATGCTCCTTGCAGACAGCTGAACATTTGCATTCTTTTAGTGGGTATTTAAGGTCACCTGGAGGTTTATCTATGTCATCAGGGTCACCTGAGTGGTGCAAATGGGTGTGGAGCCTTCTTGGAACTGTTGAAAGATAGAACTGTGTTGAAGCAACACAGTCATTTCAAAGTCCTTTCTTTCTTCAAAAAAACCCCTTGAAAGTCCAGTTACCTCTTGAAAAAAAATCCTTTGGGACAACAATGACCTGGATGAATGACAATCTCCATAAAGACTTGATTAGGTACTCTTCAAACTGGGCTCATTTCCCAATCATTGGATAAATGTATATATATTGTCTTGTCTTTAGTAATGCCTTATAATTTTTACAAGGATATTTTAGTAATCTCTTATTCCACCCATCCACCTTTTTTATTGTCTTTTCCATTTATATGCTCCCCTCAACCTTGCCAAGCATATTTTTTCTCATTCAACATCTCCCCATATCACATGATTAAAGTATATGAGTTTCTGCTTGTTGCTCATTGTCTTAATAGAACAACAAACCTTTACCTGATCCAAAACTGAATCGCAGAGCAGTCCATGATACCCTTAGTAATATTTCCATATCCATTATTCAAACCATCTCTATCTTTTTTGTTGCTTCAATACAACAATGCATTTATTTCTTTATATGACTTCTATACTCTTTCAGTCGAATAGGGATGCATTTGTTTAGTTATAAGGTTTAACTAGTCTGATAGTTGCTGTTATTAAATGTCTTTATCCATCATGGTCTTATTTTCATTTGTCATAAACTTATTCCATGAGATTAGTAACCTCTCCAGCACAATGTCCATCCTTGTTCTTGAACCCAGGAAAAGTAAAACTATCTTATATTTCTTCTCCATTTAGATCTCCTGAGTTAATTGTGTTGCAATTTGATATTTGTTCCTTTGAATCTGAGCTTTGGGAATCAGGTATAAAAGTTTTAAATTTTGTTCCAAGTTTTGTTCAGATTCTTTTCCTTTATGACATGTGAAAATATATGAAACCTTGTTCTGACTGTAGCTTTCATTTATTTTGAAGAAGAAGTGGCATCACTAGATGGATTGGCTTCCCTTCTTCTGTTTAAAAGTTTAAATCTTATGCCTTTAGTAAAATATTGACAATATGATTCTCAAACTGCATCTGGGAATGATCTGTTGCATTTTATCATTTCCTTATAGATACAGATTTTTTTTAAAAAAATGAAACCTATTTGCTCAAAGTGCTAGAAATCTCTGTGGAAAATGGTTCTTCTGTTTGATCAACAATCTATAAATGTAGCAGCATTTCAAAAAGGAATGTTTTGTGACATAAGGGCACATATATGCATGCCAAAGGGTTTTTTTGCCTAATAGGCAGATGTGCAATTATGTTTAGCTATTAATACCTTTGCCTGATGCATCATAACATTCCCAGAACTAACGTCAAATATGTATGAAAACTGAATGCTGATCAGACTACGGTGTCAGTGCTCCTCTCCAAGCTTTTATAAATACGACTGCTTTTTGAGAGAGCATCTTTTTTTTAGGATATTAATCAGCACAAAGAAAATAAAATAGGAGTGAGGAGCAGCTTAGAAAAACATAATGCTTTCATTCTGAGATTGGAACAGTTTAATAACATATACAACTACTATTGAATTTCATGCATTGGCTTTAAAAATCTGCAACAGTGTAAGACATGGAGAAAAAATGATTCAACTATAAAAATTAGATCTGTATTAGGAGGTATTCACCAATGTGTATCCCTTTTCAGATGCATTCCTCACCCAGCATAGAGGAAGAATATGGGGCATGTCCCAAATTTCATTCAGATGTATTTCAGATGCATAAAAAGAGAAAACAATGCTAGAAATAGGATTAATCTTTGGGGCTGCCAAATTTCGAGATATGTAGTTCTGTCCTCAATTTCCCATCGTGCTAAAGGTTTAGATACCTGGCTTCTGCTTATACCTGAAGCTGTTGGCCTTTGATGTATCTTTGATAAGGAGGCTGCTTGCAGTTCAGTTTGCCTTCAAAGAGAAGTTTGGCAAGATTGTGGTTGCCTCCCTCCTGCCTCTCCTTTTACAATCTCTGCTTTACTGCTCTGCAGAGAAAAGTGGGGTTACTGGGGGGGGAATGTTCTTCATCTCCAAACGTTTTCTTCTTTCTCTCTCTCTCTCTCTCTCTCTGTGCCACTCTCCCTCCATCTCCTCTCTCCTCAAACACGTGGAGGAACTGAGTCCAGAACAGGATGTCCAGCACCATCAATGGATCTGGGGCTTGCCTGCCTTTCAGCAAGTCCAAAGAGTTTCTGTATCTTCAACTTCTCAGAAAACAATTTTGCATTTGCTTTGAATACAGTTAAAGTCAGACAACCCCTATGGCAGAATTACAGTTTTCAACCTGCAAGCTTGGCTCCTCACAACGGTCAGGGTCATTATCACTGTCATTTGCCAGCAGCTAACTTTGTGGTCTCTCTGGTTACACAAGTAGAGTGGATTTGACAAGCTGTTCTGTGTGGCTTGTGAAGCACTGATGAACATTTGTTCTATGTCTTGTGCCCCAAATCTGAAAAGAAGAAGTAATGCAATAGGGCAGACTAAATGACTGAGTTACATAGCAGAAAGTTTAATTTTTTTATTGTCACAACCTTCATGTGCTTACTAAGTCACCAAAGGCAAGCTGCCGCTCCCTTTTGTCCTTTTCACAATCCCTACCACCTGTAAAGCCGCCTCGAGTTCCCCTTGACCAGGGAAGAGAGGCGGGGTATAAATCTAATAAATAAAAAATAAAATAAAATAAAGTGGAAAATAATACTACTGTCTTCAGCTATTGTTGTAAGATGGCCTTTTTCATCTGGACATCCCCAGACATGTGGAGTTCAGTATGCAGAAATCCTTAGCAGCAAGGTCATTAGAAGAATTATGGGAACCAAATATTTGTAGAAGTTCCTTAGCTCCGAGGTAACATGGCTTGCTGGATCAGAGTGGTATAAATATTCACGTTTATTCACACATATACTAACCCCATCTCACATACACACACACACACACACACACACACGCACACACACACATGCACAATTTTGTCTCTTCCTCCCACACATTCTCTTCTTGGTTCCTTATTCAGGGATCAGCCTGGCTTCATTCTGTTAATGGTAACAGATAACAAGTGGTCCAATTTTCTGCAGTTACTAAGTTCTGTTCTTGAAGGGGAAATCTGCATAGAATTCCAAACTGCAGATTGACCTGTGAATTTTGTAAGAAGCACAACAGACAGTACCTGCCAGTAGATAATGCCTTCAGATGCTTTAAAGTACTGTTGCAGGTATTCGCATTAAACATAAATTCCCATTTGTGTTTAAGACTAAGACAGATTTATGAATAAATTTGAAAATTAAAGTAAATTAAATTTTCCCCATTTAAAGTGTTTGCCTCAATTAAAATATGGGTGGGATACAGATGGTATAACTTTTACTGGGCAGCCAGGCATTTTGTGGATTTGTATTGGTGTGTTAAGATGGGGATTCTGCTAAGCAAATGCATTTGATGAAAACAGAGAGTTATCCATCCCAAAAGGTTTGTTAAAACACTCCTATACATTCCGCAATGATTCCCAAGGTGCAAGGTCTAAATTTTTTTATACTGTATGTATACAGTATAATGATGAAGGGCACGTAGTATATCCTGAGGATATTCTACCTGCATTGCTAGAGGTCATAAATAACTAGGAAATGAAAAAATGCAGGCAGGTGAACTAAAATATGTTTTGTACACAGACTGGAATATTTTGTTGATGTTTACCAAAAGAACAGATGCCATTGAAAACACTTATGCCTTGCTGATGCAGTTACTTCTGTAAAAAATTTATATTGGATCCTTCAAATTATACTCTTGTTATTTAAGTACAATAGAAAGACTTGCTTGTCTCGTCTTCCTTTTCTTGAATGCAATAAGCACATATCGTCTTAACATTAGTAATGTGGCACGTTTCCCACGGTCGTAACTGCAAAAGTGACAGAATTTATTTTCACTTTTTTTTATTGTTTTTCTACTCCTGGGTCATTCATAGATGAGATTAAAGCCAGGTCTAAACAAGCAATTGAATGCGGGAAGAAAGCTGATGCAGCAGATTAAATCTGGAGATGTCATTTTTCAGTGCTTCCTGTGTAATATGTAATATGGATGGATGCAATGTACACATGTGTTCTGTGAAAGAACAAATTACAAATTATATAACTTTTACTCATCTCAATGATTGTACCAAAACAATATGGCTGATCATGGTCCTAAATTAGGATATAAAAAATTCTGAGGAGTTCATTTCCTTTTTTTTTTTTTAATGTGTGGCGTCAGAGAGTACTTTTGAAGGATTCCTTCATGTCCACAATATCTTCTTTTGAAAATTTTATCTTAAAAAGAGTCTCCCTTCATGATTTGCTTTTGGAATTACAAGGACCACATAAACCCACCCCTTATGGTCAGGTGATAGTATTTTTGGTGCTTGGCAACTAGCTCGCGTTTATGGCCATTTGCAGCATCCCGCAATCATATGGCCTTGATTCACGGTGTTTTTTGTCAGTTTCCATGGTTTATTTCTGGTTTCTTTCAAAAAACACCCATTAGGGAAAATGGACTCCCTTAACAACCACAGAATTTGCTTAATGGTTATTGTTTTCACTTAACAACTGTCATAAAATGGACATGACTTCAAGTCCGGTCCCAGGATACCAGGATACCAAGTCCAATGATTTAGGGCCATAATTCCAGGCTCAATTGCAATGCTAAGTCAAAGGCTACCTGTAATGTTTAGAGATGCCACTATCTACATAAGGAAACTATTCTATTCAACATACATTTGAAATGAGTTTATGATGGGCCAGAGTGAAAGAACGATGCATTATTTGCCTTATTCCCCAGAGACACCCTTGGGAACTCAGAAATGATATTGGAGAACACCAGATTGTGATCTTGGGAACATCTTTGGACAGAAACATTTACCTTAGTTCCCTCTCCCCCCCGTGTATGTGTGTGTGAGAGGGGGGGGCGGGGAAGGAGGGAGAGAAAGAGAGCTAAGCAGAGAAAATGTTTCTGTTGTAGGGCTTCTGTGACTCCTTTATCATGGACAGTCCATTTCCTAATAACATTTAGATTGGGGGTGGCAGAATTTCCCTATAGATAAATGACCTGTTAGAATGGTCTGCTCCTGGAGACATATAAAATCCGAAGGTTCTTGAAAGGTTGGAAAATTTCCAGATTGACAGGGCTGATTTTCTTGTCAAGCCTTGTCACCCTATTGAATGATGAGATGGAAGGTGTATTGGAAAGGCTATCCATGAATCCCCTCTTCGATGCTGATGAAGCCAGAATGTCCCCTTGGGTTTTTGGAGCATCTTATGATGCTGAAACAGTCTGTCAAGTGGCATCCTTTAAAGATGAGGTGCCACCGAGCATAAGTGAGAGCACTAGCTGTGCCTATTATGGAGCTATGGAAGAGGCAAAATAATTTATTTTAACTTTTTTTATTGCATTCTTGAGGTTTATCCATCAGAATCATTTTAATTGGTTAAGGGACTCCTGGGCAGTAGGCCAGTAATGATAGCTCCTGAACATTTAGACATTCATTGTTTTTAACGTGCTAATTGCATTGGATGAAACTAGGCATGTCTGCAGGGGAGATAAGGAAAAAGACAAGAAGGTGAGTGTAGTTGCTAAATCAAAGCCCCACCCATTTTTTTACATGCAAAGTGTGCCATTCATATTTTAAAAGGAGCAGTTTTTACCCAACCACCTACAACTCCCTCTCCCCTGGGTGAAACTGCTCTTACCAAAGTGGAACTTCACATCATAATTGCAACAATATCTGGGGAGATTATTCTTTGGCATCTATTTTTAGTTTCTCTGGCTACAGATAGTTGCATTTCTTTGGACTTCAACAGTAATATTGATCCTAGCCCTGCTTGGAAATGAATGCATAGCTAGTCCTCAGTTAGTGACCCAGTTAGGACTGGCAACTTGATCATTATGCAAAGCTGTCATTAAGTGAAACCGTGATTATGATCCTCCTTCAGCTTTACCTTCCTCTAGAAATCTGCAAAGCTCATAAATTAGACAATTGGTTGCAAAGTTACTTTTTCATCAACATTGCAACTGGGAGCTTTTGCTAAACGAGGCAGTCGGTAAATTAGAACTGCCTGTATAATAGGAGAAAGTGATAGAGTGGAATCAGGGAATTGTATATGGCTAATTAAATCAATATGCTCTGCTTTTGCACCTCTTAGCAAAGAGGACATCCCTGGAAAACAGTTTCTCAGTTGTAAAGAGCACCTTTGGGGGCATAGTACTTAAAAGACTTCTAATTCATCAGCTTTATGTGTTTTAAGAAATTACAAATTATATATGTCTTCCACTTGAATGTCAAGTCTGGTTGCTTGACAGTTCTCCCGTCTTTCCCCTAAGGCAGCTCAAATACCCTCCCGTTGATCTTCCTAGAGCCCTCAGCAACTGTTGGTAATGCAAATCTGCTTTATGAACTGTTGCTGGGAAAGGAGGCAATGTTCTTCTCCCTCAGCACCAGAGAATGGGTTTAGGTATTTTTTGTTAGTCTATGGCCTGCTTGGCAGTGTGTTCCCACAAGGGTCTGTTCTGTTTCTCTTGGTCTTTAACCTCTATCTGAAGCCACCGAGTAAGGGACAGTACATGCGGTAGGAGAATCCAAACAGCGTGCTGATTAAATTAAACTATGTATTTCTTGCCTCTCCTATCAGATGAGGTGGTAGCAGAATTAAATCAGAGCTTGAATGCTATAAAGGGCTGAGAGTGATTGGCAACTCATAGATCCAGAAATTAATCCTGAAAAAGTTGAGGCCCTAAGGGACTGAATGCTGAAAAGCATTCAGCCAACTATCCCTGATGCACCAGCTGGAACTATGATTGGTTAAGGATGGTCAGGTGACTGTAGTCTATATTCCGTCATATTCAAACTGAGGCACCATATTTTCAAACGGTGCTCAAATGGAGAAGCCTGTCCCACCAAGTAAGGTCACC
>JANHGC010006243.1:18203-30467 GCA_027560395.1 Boaedon fuliginosus | reverse complement strand
TCAAATTGAAGCTGAGGATCCAAGAGGACACCCAAGTTGCGAACCCGATCTGAGGGGAGCAATTTCTCTCCCCCCAGCTCCAAGGATGGAATCTCAACTGGGCCACGTGGAGGCAGTACATAAAGCCACTCGGTCTTGTCAGGGTTGAGTCTGAGTATGTTGGTCCCCATCCAGATCCTCACAGCCTATGTATGTATGTATGTATGTATGTATGTATGTATGTATTAATCCTGTAAGCCACCCAGAGTCTTGTTGTGACTAGATGGGCAGCAAATAAATTTAATAAATTGATAAAACAAAATAAAATAAATAAATCGTAGTTAAAATCACAGTTGATTCCAAGAGAATCAATAGGATCATGAGCATTCAGTTCCTGCTTGTAAGAGGTCCACCTATGGCTAGCTGTGTCTTCTGTCCTGCATCTGGTTTCCTAATATTCATTTGTAGCCCTCACAACGTGTTGTGGAGGACAGATCCAAAATGCTTTTATGGATTAAGGGATGGGAGTTCAAAGAGTGAAATGAGTATCTGAAGTCAGAGCCCTACTTCAGGCACACCTTTTGTTTCCTAAACCCATTTAAAATTTTAATTTCAAATTGGCCAAAATAATATAATATAGGGTTTCCTGCTTGGACTAGAAGACCTCCAATGTCCCTTCCAAATCTATTATTCCGTTAATCCCCTATATCAGAGGTGTCAAACTGGCGACCCGCAGGCAGGGTACATCACGCACAGGCCCCGCCCACCCCAACTCCACGAAGGGGGAAAACATCGTGAAACATCATGTGACGGCAACGTGACACGGCGAGTTTGACAGCCATTCCTTATATGGTGTCATCATCATCAGTCAGGCCCCTGTGGTTTTGAAAGCCAAAATAGATCGACATTGCCTCAACTACTGATCTAGTTTAATCCCTTGTGCCTGTAGTTTCTTTCTCAGTAAGACATTTTTAACCTCTAGTACCAGCAAGACTCCTTCTCCATATTAGCTATAATACATCATGTAGCACACACATGGATTAAGGGTAGCCCTCAATTTACAGCCATTGTTTAGAGACTCTTTGAAGTTACAACAGCACTGAAAATGTGACTTGTGACTTTTTTTCACACAACCGTTGCGATATCCCCATGGCCATGTGATCAAAATTCAGATGCTTGGCAAGTGATTCATATTAACGATGGTTGCAGTGTCCTGCGTCATGCAATCCACCTTTTGCAACTTTGACAATCAAAGTCAATGGGGAAGCCTGATTCACTTAACAACCGTGTTACTAAATTAATAACTGTAATGATTCACTTAACAACCATGGCAAGAAAGGTCTTAAAATGGGGAAAATTTTACTTAACAACTGCCTGGCTTAAACAACAGCAATTTTGGACTCAATTGTGGTCATACATCAAAACAACCTGTTCTAAATTATTCCTTGTTGAAGCCTGCATCCTTGAGATTTTAACAGTCAAAAGTTGTCTAATAAAGCTAGAGTCATCCATGTTTTCCCTGTTTCTGCTGATAGATTTATGGATTGGTTTTTATGATTTATAGAACCTCTCACCTTCACACAAGTGACTTTGGGCAGCTTATAAGGACAGAAAAACACAGAAAAATAAACACAGAAAAATAGGCAACACATAACCCCAGGCACCCAAGAACAAACCATAACTCTACTCACAGGGGAAAAGTAAAAACACATCCATAGTAGCAGAATGTATCTAACTGTTTGATCGAAATGCCTGTGGAAACAAACCGGCTCTCGATACCTGTCAGGTAGAGAAGACTTAGAAACAGACATCATACAGATGTAAAAGAATTTTCATTAGTACAGGTATAGAAGCTTCTTGCAAGTCTGAATGTGCTATCTTCTTGTATCTTCATGAGAATGTCGGGGGGAGGGGAGGCTATCTGAGGTGATTTCAAAGACTGTTTTCTTATCTGGGCTCAAGTTCTGCTTATCAGGTTGTTGCCTTGGCAGCAGATCTTCCCTCTGCCCTTCAAGGCCATTTTGTTTATTTATTGCATTGGGACTATCCAAATCTTGGATGGGTGGGTAGGTGAATGGGAATGCTGTTCCATAAGGCAGGTGCTATCACTGAGAAGGCAAGATCTGGGGGTCCTACAGGATGACATTGAGAAATTGTTTTGATCTGGTGGGATAAGCAGTCTGCACTAATTGTGGAGCCCAAATCATATGGTGACAATATATTTAAAACATTTCACAAATTTGTTACAGCCATCTAACAAGCCATTTGGTTTTTTTAAATCATCTCTTTCCTTAGGTCAGATTGCAGCAGATCCAAACTACTAGAAATTGAGAAGATGGAATAATAATGAAAAATAAAGCTCTTTCTGCTGGCATCATGATTAAAGAGTTTAATAATTAATTGGAACAGGTCAGTTTTGATGCAAGTTTTTCACCAGTGTCTTCCCTTTTGCTCCATTGCCCCAGTCTCAGGTATATTTTAAAAAGCTGTCTGAATTCTGTTCATAGGAAACAGGTTTTTGAGCATGATAATATTAACTGTCTGAGTCTTTCAGCATTCAAAATTGTACATTTACATTCAGTTAGTGTCCATTGGTCAATTCATACCAAACCATAGTTAGTCACAAACAGCCTTCTAAGAATCTACTCAGCAGGAACAACAATAACAACAGTAATAAACAAAATAGTTCTGTAAATTCAGTTTTCTATAACGCAGATATATCACATATTGTTTACATATACTAGAAATGAGACAACCAAGTGTGTGCACGTGTACACACACTACTCACTTTTGGTAAAAAGTGCAGCAAAAATTATGCCTTTTTAAATCTCAGAAATTCTGAATAAAATGGTGGACTAGATCATAGACAAAGCTGATGAATTCCATATTCCTGGAATTGACATATTTTCAGGATGGGAAGGTCTCACAAAAATGAATATGAATGTATTTGCTCTAATGTCTTCCAGAATACTTCTGAAGGACACACAAATATTCTTTGATTTAAAAACATCTTTGTTGTGTTTTCCCCCTCTAATTATATTTAGCATTAAGAGTTGTTATTCCAGACTGCTGTCAGCACAAGATTTTATAGCTAAGTTTAAAGATGGCTCAAATAAAACTCATACATTTACACAGCAGTATATGGTGGTATGAGTGAGAGAGACCAAGAAATAATGGAATAAGATCTTATAAATAATTGGGTCTTCATTGATATACTAGTGACTGCTTATTTTTCTTTTTCTTTTTCTAAAAAAGGAACTAACACCTGCACCTTGTAACAGAGAAGAGAGAAATATTATTTTATCAGATAATAAGGTCTTGCTTTCATTTGGCAAGCCAATTTATATTGAATGATTAGTTCTTTTCAGATGATAGAGATTTGGAATTACAATTCTGAGACGTCTGTAACATGTGTTTCTTATCAGGTCTTGCTGAGGTGTTTACTCATCAAACCATTTTTATATTTTTGCAATTTCTCATAGCTTCGTGATTACTGTGAACAAGCTCCAGAGGGTAATCAACAGTGGTGCAACAGACAGGTGAGGATTTTTAAATGAATTTTTGCCAATTTGTGCTTTCTGAAAGGGTTAGACTATATTTTGTATAATTCCCAACTAGTGTTTTTTGTATAACTCCCAATTACTATTGACTTGATTATAGCCCAGTCAAATCAATTGTAGTGTATAATGTGCTAATGTGTAGCAGATTAAGGGAAGGAGGCATTGGTTTCAACATTTGCAAAGGCTCCACTTGTCTGGGAACACAGCATGATTAGGGTTCTCCTCTCTATTAGTATTCTACTCATATTCTAAAATATACCAATTGTAGCTCCCATTTATGTTTTTATTAATGCTACCAAGATTAGAAATTAAGAGGCCAATGCCAGTGTACATGAGAGCATCAGGGGTGAGGTGTAGACACTTTAGTATGCTTTGTACAGATTTAATAACTAAGAAAGAAAGATAAAGTAAAGAATAAAGTAAAGCTTTGCACCAGTTGAGTAATTAAGGTAACATGTTTAACAACATACATTTATCTGTAATAGACCAAACATAGTATTTTTTTTCTCCCAAAAATTTAGGTATATGGTATAGCAAAACCCACAATTATTTGGGTTTAAATGTCTGCACTTGAGGCTACTACAATTTCATCATTGTACAAGCGATTCTATATTTTTGAAAGAACAGTTTTCCCAAAGGTAATTGTATAACCTCCAAAAGAATAACCAAAGAACAATGAAAATATAAACATTAATGGCATAAATAAATATTCATAGTCTGCTGGAAGGAATAAAAACAAGTTTGTTTCCATTTTCATGTCTTATTCACTTCTTTTTCACTTTTCTTTTTATCCAAGCCCAACATAACACATTTCCTTCCTTGTCTTTCTCTTTTTTAACACAACTCAACACTCGTCCTAGGACACTTGATGACTTTGGTTCAGCCTAAACCTTTGCCTGTTTTTTTTTTAATCTGAACAATGAAGATTGTGGCATGAAAATGTATTTGGGGAAAAGAAGAGTAGAAAGAGCCAGTGCTGTAGAATTTACAACAATTTTGCTAAGCAGGATAATGGATGCACCATTATCCCATTGTCTTCTATGGCTTTTTATTCCTATGTGATTATACTGCTAATTTCATATAGGGATTGAAGCCATGCAATACATTGGGGACTTGCAACAGAGGATGCCTGTAAATGTCTAAATGCCTTGTTCAGTGGAGAGAACTTAGTTCTTCATAAGCAGGGGAAAGAATTGTCTCCATTAATCTTTATCAAGTGTGGTTGCTACATCCTGCTTTTATCTGCTCTGCTACATCAGTCACCACTTTTCCTTCTCTTTCCCCATTGCAAGCAAAGCCTCCTGCTAAACAAGGATATTGGCAGGATGTTCTTCAAGTAACATGCGTGTTATCATTGCATATTGCTGGCTTCTTTTCTGTTGTGGGATTATGCTGAAATCATACACCACAGAGTAGAGATTTGTAAACTACGAGAGACTGAATTTTTATAAAAGCACGGTACAACTTCTTTTAAGGGGTACTTTCCCTTACCAGGCTGTTTGGGTCCAGGCAAAGGGGCTCAGGTGGGAGAGAGTGGGGAAAGCCAAGCACTTTGGCTGCTCTTATGGAAAGATGGGAAGTACACTGGGAAGACTCTGGGCTGACCATGCTAATGGGAGGTGATCAGTGGTGGGATTCAAATTTTTTTACTACTGGTTCTTTGGGTGTGGCTTGGTGGGCATGGCTATATGGTCATGTGACTGGCTGGGCCACCAGACACCCACCCACCTGTGGCCCATTTTTTGCCTAGCAAGCCACCCTGAAGCCTCCTGGAAGCCAAATAGGGGCACATGGAGACTCCTGGAAGGGGTAGGGCAGAGAGGGGACCTCTGATTGGCCCCTCCCCTCCCTGCTGGTTCTCTGAACCAATCAAAATTATCGTTATCGGTTCTTCCAAACCTGTCAGAACTGGCTGAATACCACCAGGTAATGCATAGACCGCCTGGCTTCTCCTGTTGGGGACCTTGTAGAAGGAGACAGGCACAGCCAGGGGCTACAGCTGAACAGAGGGAGGAAAAGGGAAGGGCTGAGAAAATTGGGGTTGTCTGAGGGAGGGTGAAATGCTGCACTGGGTAAGCAGCTGAGGTGCATTGGAAGAGAAGATGGGACCAGTCAGAGGGTGGGGGGTGGGCAGACTGGTACAACATGCCATGTTGCATTGGCAGCTGGAAAAGGGGTGATATATTGAAGCTTTGCTCACTTCCTTCCAGATTTTGTTTCTGCATCTGATTGAAATGGTTTGGCAGAAGTGCAGAAGCACAGGAGTTTCTACTGACTTTAAAATAAAAAAATTGTTGTGCTCACCTCTACTACTTAGATATATGATATTTGACAAAATAAGAATGTCATCAATCTGAATTGAGTTTTTAGTATGTCCTTCAGAGATACAGTTGAGGCATCAGTGTTTTCTGTTGTAACAATTTAAAAATAAAACAAAAAACTGAAGATATTGAAAATATTTTGCAGATTGAGAAGAGCTCAAATACATGGATGTCAGAATTATTTCTGATTCTCAGTAAATTACCTGGCCTGTCATTTTAAGACCAAGAAGAAACCAGATACCACTAATAATTATCTAGGTCTAATGGGTACATGGGATCTTTTGCTCTGTATTAGCCCTTCCTTCTTTCCTTCTTTCCTTCTTTCCTTCTTTCCTTCCTTCCTTCCTTCCTTCCTTTCCTCAAACCCCATTTTATCCAGAGATTCTCACATGTGATCATTTACACAGAGGTACCTTACATAGTTCATTCTTAACTACAGAAAACATGCCTAGAGCAGTATTTTCAAGCACCTGCATCTAAGCAGCTTTCTGAAGTGGTTCTCCACCATCATTTGAAAAGAAGCACAAACAATGGAAGAAATACTTTCAAGAGTCTGTTTTATTTATTTATTTATATGTATGCATTTATACTTGTTTAAAACATGTATGCCGCTTCCTATTTTAAAATATCTCAGAACTGTCTTTGAGAAGAATGGTTATCCTTTTACACTCCGCCCTTTGGTGTCTGCTTGTGTTCAAAAGTTGCTTGGGTGTTGAGGCCAAAGGCAGATCTTCTGAAGGAGAACTCTTCCCTTTAGCACAGGGTGAAAACACATCCTGCGACTGATCCTGCCTGATGAAGAAGTGATGGACAAATTGGCTTTTTGTGAGTTCGGGAAGTGGAAAGCTGAAACGATGCTGTGGCAGAAGTTATAACTGCAGTTATATAATCTTTCCAAAACTTTCTGAGGCGTCATCAGGGGCTTTTATAAAGAATGTGTTAAATCTGTCACATTAGTGAAAATGGCAAAATTAGTTTGTGAAAGAGATTATTGGAGAACTCCTTCTGCTCACTTCATAAAGCACCCATTAACACCTTGTGAAACATTAGCCATTAATCAGAATCTGGGCAGAATAAACTACCCACACATATCATTATCTGATCCTTAATGAAGCGATAATAAGAATGCTGGGGAGAAGGGATATTAATGTCTCCTAAGAGTCCAAAGCAGTGGAAAGGCTAGAAGCCAAGGTTTTTAATTTAGTGCCAAAAGCTTCCACTGTTAATAAGGTAGTTACTTATCCTCAGCCATTAGCACTGTTTGGCCACAAGTGTTCCACTTATGTAAATGAGCTCAGCCCTGAGAAAGTGCCAGCTGTTGGGCTGTTGATCCTCTTCCCATCTGGCTCTATTCTGCCTGGTGGAATCAGTGTCTAATTCATCCTACCCAACTGACAGTGTCATTCAAGCCACGGTTTTATTTTATTTGGTTTTGATGGCGATTACAGGATCCACCCTTCCACAGAGAGAATACTTTGAGAACATAAACTGTCAGCCTCTGTGCCACACTAGACTTGACCTGTCTCACCTAACACTATCAAAGTCTAGCAAAAAATACAGTAGTCTTTTAACCATTTTTCTTTTAAAAAAGAATACCCATTCCATATTTTGAAAGGATAAAATCAACTTTAGAAGGGTATTCTTCCTCCTGGGGCATTTTTAACAGTGTGAAGATTTTGGTCAAAGACTGAAGGACTGCAAGTGATAGAAGGGAGTAATGCAATTGTTCTCCAGTCAAAACATATTTGCAGATTTTGGAACTTCTACAAAGAACAGCCTGAATGACATGTGCAATAAGCTTACATATAAAGGACTTCCTAAAATGGACCCCAAATCCTGGAAATTCTGTCAATATATCTATGGAACATAGTTTGCAGCAATAGAGACACGATTGGCATAGCTTTCTTCCTAAATGTTTTCTTAGCTTTACTGTCTTGCTCTGGGCATTTATGCCGAACACTAAGCAGGTGCCATTCTGCTTTGTGATCAGTCAATGACAGGTAAACGTAGATCCATCAAAGTGATTCTCAGCCTAAGGCTCTCCAGATGCACCAGAATTCAATTAATAGGATACCCATCTGGGTTTAGAAAGGATCCTATATCACATTGCTCCCACTTCTGGAAAAAAAATGGGGAAATGTTGAAAGAATATTTTAGAAAGCTCAACACCAGAACCATGTAAGATCTGCCACTCTTTTGGTATTTTTCTTCTTTCCTTTCCTTTCCTTGTAGGGGTAGTGTAAAGCTAGCCGAAGAGACTTGCCTATCTTTTCTCTGCTTTGGCTATTTTGAACAAGGCAGATTTTAATGTGTAGACCTATTTATGGGCATATGTTCTATTTAGATGAAGAAATGCTCATGTGGTCATTGACACAAAAGAAGGTACATAAGTACTATAATCTTCTGGTGCTGTTTTTCTTACTCTGATACTTGCCTTTCTTACTATTTTTCTAAGTCGCTGTTATGGCAGATAGTAAATAAAAATTAAACTGCTAACACTTTACTATTGGATTAGTACTTATAGAGGCCCTGCGGTGCTGGCAGAACCAGTTTCTAGCAAAACCATTAGTACAGAAATGAAAGGAAATGATTAATTCACATGTCTCTTTCTTCTTTTCACATAGAGCAAAATCACCAGGTACCACTGAGTATTCTGTTGGGTATGACAATGACTTATGTGCCTTCAGTACAATAATTAAACCAATGACTTCCCATGACTCCACTCCCAGCCAGAAACTACCAAATGATGATATATGGTGTTGTGGATTCAAAAAAAAAATATGAAACTTGGCATGGGTGTTAGCAGAGCAGACTTTTACTTTCATTGTGCAAATGTCCTGGTTGTTCATAAAATACATGTGTAAGTCTCCCCCTTTGGTCACTTTTATT
The DNA here is from genome assembly GCA_027560395.1 of Boaedon fuliginosus. Classification (NCBI taxonomy): domain Eukaryota; kingdom Metazoa; phylum Chordata; class Lepidosauria; order Squamata; family Lamprophiidae; genus Boaedon; species Boaedon fuliginosus. The sequence goes on along the minus strand of JANHGC010006243.1, from coordinate 21,718 downwards.
TGCAAAGAAGCCCATAGAAGAAATGATAGAAAAATTACATGGAAATTTTTAATCAGCAGAATCAGAAGAATGGAAAGAATTAGTGGTGGAGTCTAGCTTTATCCCCCTGCCAGCCCTCTTACACACAGCCTTCCTGTGATTATTCTGCTATGGAGGCAAGAGAATACCCTGATTTGCTTACATCCTGTATGTTTTCCTTTCTCTATCTCCAATTACAAAACATGTACATCACGTTTCAAAAATACGTCCTTATAGTCTTGTTGTCCTTGACCAACTTTCCCCATTTCTAATTTCACCTCATTAAAGGAAAGGAGAGTGGGAAATGAAGATATTCAGAGAGGGGAAAAGCCAAGAGAACACTGGTGTGAAGTGTGCTTCAAGCAACGACATCCTTTCATCTGTTTTCATCAGCTTTTTTTGAAAAAGGTATTTAGTTTAATAATCAGTGAACTGTTCGTTTTAAACACACACGCACACACAACTTTAAGAGCAATGGGATTACCCTGAAGAAGTAGCTGCTGCCAAGGCTTTGCGAATGAGCCTGAAATCACGCACGAACAGCATCTCCAAGGATTAATGAAGAACTCTGCCGATATAAAGAAACTGTTTTGGTGTGGGGTTTGTTTTTTTAAAACCCTCCTGAAGCTGTTGCTGTGAGGGATACAGAAAACACAACGAGGACACAAAATTGATTCAAACCTGTGCAGGAAGGCAGATATAAGTAGGCTTTCATCCTTGAGTGATTTTAGCAATACAAGCCTTAATTCCTGGTCCTCTAACACAAAGGTTCTTTACTGAAACTTTGGCAAAAAAGCATCTCATTTGCCATTAACCCTTCATATGCCATTAAGTGCTTGAAGTGCAATATATTCATAGAAGCTAAATGCAGTACGGTAAAATGAAAAAACAAAGACTGCTTTGTACTGTTCCAAATGTAGTATCTGCTAGGAATACTGTGTTGTATTAGGTAACCTGATGAGAGACCAAGTGACAAATATTTAGCATCCCATACATCCCAAGACCACATGCCCAATTGAAATGAGTTTGCTTATGTACCCTAACCTTCTTTTAATAATGATGTGGGCTTAGCATTGTTATCTTGTAAATAATAAGTTAGAAGTCAATGCTTTAATCTTACATCTCTTGATCAAAAGGCAAGCAAGTAATATTTAGAGAAGATACAATTAACTCTCACACTATTTCTAGACTCCCTTTAAAGACCAAAATGTCCAAACGAATATGTTTCATTTTTTAATAGATTTTCTACATCTTATTGGATTTTAAATTACATAATTTAATTGTGGAGGGTGATTTACACTTAAGAATGAGATGGATCAGCTTTCAAATGTTGCCAGCTAGATGGAAGGTATTTGCTCATGAACAGCTCTCAAGTATTTGGGAAATGATTTTAGCCACCAACTCGTGAGCAAAACATGATTACGTGGATCTATTTCCCAAATGGCTTTTTTCTAAGCTAAGCAGCCTCTAGTCTCACTTGCATCGTTTCCATTACAGCAAGATGATCAGCTAAAAGGCATCTGAGTTACGCAATAATCACTGCAATGATCTCTAATTTATTTACTACAGCTTTTAAAAAAAAATGATCATAAAGTTAATAGGTGTTTCAACAGGAGATAGCAAGCAAACATTTGCAGGATTATTTTTATTTTAACTGGTGGGGTCCAGATAGCCTTCTCTACCTTTGCTGCCAGCCTTTGGAACATTCTAAAAATTATATATATACAAGCCTACATGGGAAAAGACCCGATTACACCAAGACTTTCATACCTACACCCGTGAAAATCTACGAAAACATATATATATATAATGAAGGAGAAAAGCTTAGTTTTTTTTCAAAGCATTTCACATTGCGCGCTCATTTTCAGTGAAATAAAAAGATCTGGCAGCAGATTTCCAAAAACTTAATATACCAGCAAAAAGTTCTGCATTCAGCTGGATGGAATAACTCTTCGGCTTACCTAAATGCTATTGATGGAAATCTGATGGAAACTTAGGGAGAGTTATGGTCCAGCAAATCTTTGAATATTTTCCAAGTTTGAGAATTTTGATTAAGGAATACACCAATGCAGTGTCAGTGGGAGAATGGAATCAAATATACATTTTCTCCTTTTTATTTAAAGGGGGGCAGATTTGATTAAGACATGGTTCCCAAGGACCATAAGATTGTTCTCTCTCTCTCTCCTCTCTCTCAAAAAAAGGAGTACCATTTTAGTTCATTGCAAAATAAGGGTAGAATATTGTAATAACAGAAACAAAGTTGTGGTTAATTTATGGAATACTCAGTTTAAGCCTCACTGATAAATGGATCGGTATTCTAATTTGCCCTTTTCGCTGAACAGAAACAGCAACAGCTAGCTTAGATGAATCACAATGGGTGACTTTTGTGAAAGTCATTATGTTGCACGTATGATCAAAAACTGATGTTTTGTTCAGCTTATCCAAGTGACCAGATGAATTTGGTGAGGTTGCTCCAATAGTGGACTGCATTGTGCAATGCAGCAATTTGGCAACAGTTGCCTGTGTGGGTCTTTTTGTCTTTGTTCTCTGGGATTAGAGGAGTTAATCAAAGCGACAGTGACTTCTGGCTTGATATAGTTAGAAAAGTCACAAACCTGAGGCTCCATTGTTTTTCAGTCAATGGTAAACTGATACATAAAATGCTCGCAGCTTCCATTCTGCACAATGCATTCATTCCCCCATGAAATTATCAATCAGCAAGAAAAAGCCATTACAAAAGGTGAGCAAGGTCAAGGTTACATTCGTTTCAGAGCATCTAGCCCATTTTTCAAACTCTTCTTCCAATAACAGGTAGTAATACTGAAATGGAGCAGGTGTTAAAAAATGCATATCCTGCCTGGATTTGATGGAAATTAGATTCTCAGTTCCAGCCTCATTTGATGTGGACTCTACAGCTGAACAAAGGAAACTTGGAGCTCTCTGTTTCCACTAGGATGAGTTAACATACAATGACAAGCTGATTTTTCATGTTGGGAAACCAGAAGTATAGAGCTAATGCGAACCTGAGATCACTGATCTGAAGCTTTTTCTGTTATTACTTTTTAGATATGGTGGGGAAATTGTCTCATATATGAATTTAGGCTAGATGCTCTGACGTCCCGTGGCAGGGTGTAATAAACAATTCTTGAAGAAAATGCTTTATTTTGCAGTGATACACAAAAAATCCAGCGACACTGTATTAGCTTCAGAAACTGCTTCAGCAGATCCACAGGGAAAAGAGTTACAAGGTTAGCACAGTATTGCTTCCATATGAAATTATTCCTCCCAATGTCATGTCTCTTACAACTTGTCTTTGTTTACATGAAGTCTGAAGGGCAGGAAACTGTCCCATGTGCATGAAGAATCCCAAGTGAGCAAGTACCTTAATGACCAAGTACCTTGGTCACTATCTTGGTTCCTGCTTGCATGGGAGAGCAGCTACACAAACACACCCTCCCCACTATCTACAGACATGCACCATGTACTTCTAGATGGCT
>JANHGC010006242.1:15164-27154 GCA_027560395.1 Boaedon fuliginosus | reverse complement strand
TATCCATGTTGTAAGCCGCCCAGAGTCCTTCGGGAATTGGGCGGCATAAAAATGTAATAAATAAATAAATAAAAACAACAATAGCTGGGAAAATTGAATGCAATGAAATCAGAATCATCGACTTTTGATTGATAAAATGGTTTTGGAGAATTGCATAAGGGGGGGGAAAGACCATTCAAAGTGTTTGATTGATGACTACGCAGGAGGATCATGGAATGTTTGGAAAGAATTGGTATCAGTAAAAGCATTGAAATGTTTATAGAAAAAATAATGAAGCAATTGGCATTTGAAAATGAAAAATATGGGAAGGGGTAGGTTTCAATCAGTGTAACAACCAGTTCAGTTGGTTTTTGTAAAAAAATAATTTAGGCCTTCCCACCTGCCCATATTCTATAGTTACCTTTATTTGCTCTGTTTGCAGCACAGTTGATCGCTGTGGCAGTGAGCCTCAGCTGTTTTTCCACCTAGGGGCTTCTGCAAGAAGTTTGTTTCTTTAGTAAACAAACTTCCTGCAGAAGCCCCTAGGTGGAAAAACAGCTGAGGTGCGCTGCTGCACTGATGAGCAGTGCTACAAACAGAGCGAATAAAGGTAAATATAGCATGTGGGCAGATGGGAGGGCCCCCCAAATTGTGTTCCCCCCAAAACCAACCAAACTGGTCCAACCTTAATAAACGTTTTGCTCGTACCAGGCCGAACCGTTAGAAACCAGTCAACATTAGGAGAGGTATCTTCCAGGGTGCCCCCTTATCACCTTTATTATTTGTCATAAAATCTCACATTTGCTTTATATGCATGATTGGAAGCTTTATGGAAAACCAGAAATCAAAATCCAGTCAATGACAAACGCTGTCCGCATTTTTAGCACAGATACAGCAATGGAATTTCGCCTGGAGAAATGTGTTCCAATCGCATTAAATCGGGATTGAAATGCCAAATGGCCAAACCATCAGGATGAAGCCTACAAGTATCCAAGCATTATACAGTTGGATAACAACAAGACTGGACAAGTTAAACTGCGATTAGTATAGAATACATCAAAGAGTGAGAAAAATACTAAAGACAAAACTGAACAGTGGAAATTACTATCAAAGCCATCGGCCAAACCCGTGATATAATACACTGCTGGAATTATTAACTGGACAGTTTGGAATGAAAAACAAGAAACATGATGGCTATTCATCTTGCATTACATCCCCGTTGCAATATTGATAGATTATATTTGCCTGGCAGAAATGAAGGCAGAGGTTTACTTCAAATCAAACAAATGGTTGAAGAAAAACATGCATTGACGAGGAATGTATTTGAATATTAGTAGCTCGGCTGTTGTTAGTTAGGCTGTTGTTCTGAGCTCCGAGTTCGGCAATTGGGTTGCAAATGTTTGCAACCAAGTTGCCAAGCTTGGAGCTCAGAACAAAAGCCTAAATGCAAAAGAATAAATATTGATTAATTGAAAACTCGAACTTTTTGAATGTACAGGAAACAAAGCAGATGCATTGAAATAATGTAATAAAAACACAAACAGCATGCTGGCAAGGAAAAGCATTACGTGGTTGATTTTTACAAAAGATCGAGGGCAAAGTGGATAAAGATCAAACCTGACAATGGCTTACAACTGGAACAATAATGATAAAAAAGAAACTGAAGGCCTGAATTTAGCTGCTCAAGAGCAAGCCATTCAAACTAATGCAATCAAGGCCAGAGTTGAAAAAAAGTCATCAAATGATTCAAGGTGCAGATTGTGCAAAGAAATGTAATAAAGGTTAGGTCATATATTCAGTTCAAGAAGACTGTACAAACTGACCATAAACAACAACATAACACAGTCACAAAAAGGATTCACTGGAAAGTCTTTAAAAATTAACATGTGCCCATAATAAAAAAAAAATGTTAGGAACATATAGTTGAAAAAAATAGTTGTGTTAAAAGATTGTGGCATAAACCAGCTGAGATCACCTTAGTGGTTATCGGCAAAATGAGTACCGTATCAAAAAACCTTGGATAGCACATAGGAAATACATGCATTGACTATAAATTCTTTCAAAAGTGAAAAGATCGAGTGAAATTCTTTATATCTGCAATTGCATTTGATTTGGCTATGAGATGGTTGAGGGTGTATGAGTCTCCTGTCCTTCAATGTATAATGTTCCGTGAGCTCCTTGGTTTCAGGTTCTTTCGATAAATTCCAAGGATAGGAGGACATCATGAGTAAATTCTTTCCTGGAGGGGATTGGGGGCTCAGTAACATTACTACAAGGGGAAGACCTGCTCTTAAGAAAAGAATATCACATATTTTGAAGAAACCACCCACCCATTTTGTGTGCCCAGATAGTTCGATATTGAATTAGTCTATTTTCTAGGCTGATACCATGCCAATTAAGAAGACAGGCTGAATTTACATAATATTTTAGCTTGTACACACACACATCCTAACTAAAATTAACCAAAGTAGCATGTCATATGAGTACATCTGCTAGTTCATTACCTGATGTTCTGTGAATACAGCCAATCTGGCTCTATTTGGGTTTTAATAACTTGGCAATAATTACCCTTTTTTTTTTTTTACTTTGTGGTTTTTCTTAATTTCTTTTCCACAGTCCCATTTTTTTACTGTTAGAGTCCTGGTCACTACACTTTTTCCTATATGGAATTTCAATAACCATTTTTCCCCCCTTTGGTGTGTGGGGGCTGCTATTGACATTTTAAGGAAAATTCTGGGAATGTGAAGAATTTACCATTCTGGAGATATAACATTTAGAGAACTTTGGAATATTCTATTATTCCTCCAGAACTTCCTATTCCTGATGTATTTTCTAGATGTTTTAACACCTAGTAACAGTTAGTAGGGCCGTACCATGTTCCAGAAACAAGCCAGTTTCATATCCAAAACATCACATTCTTGGTTTGAAGATTTAACTCAGAAAACAATCCTTGGATTAACTGAATTAGCACGGTCCAAAGGAAAAATGGAATGTTCTGAATTATCTTTAACATATTTATTCCCAAAATAGTTCATTTTATGCATGCTTAGAAATATCCTACTGTGTATTGTAGCCCATCAACAATTGATTTACTTAACTAATTCACCATAGCAATTTATCCTTTATTTCCACATTTCATACATTGTTGTAAACTGCAGGAACAGAAATAAGCAACAAATAAACACTGGGTTTTAATAATTGGATATAATCATTCAGGATGTGTTTTTTTTTTCAGCTAGTTAAAGAATCTCTTTTAAAACAACAGAGGCTGGAGAAATTCTATGGAAATGCAGTCACCTTCCAGTAATCCTTAATTGCAAGAACCATTGTTCACTATCATGTTAGGTGTTAACTCTGGTGTGTGTGTGTGTGTGTGCATAAGAATATAAATATATACCGTAAGTGAATGAATGAATATACAAATGTTTGGTTGTACTTATGGTCTATTAGGGGCAAACAGGTTCTCTCTGGCTTCTTACTAAAATTGGCCATTTTGAGCAATCTAATTAGAGCCTTTTAATCATGCAATTTAGATATCCTGGCTGCATTTGCACAGCATGATTACAATTAATATTTGTTATCCTTCTGGATGGCCTAGTGTGTTCTGTGAACTCAGCACATTTGGTAAGTTTTTGATTCTGCTGTATGGCATGATCCCAGGAAATAGGTTATTTCAGGAATCAGCATAATCTTACTATCTAAATGCAGCCTTAAAATAATTAGGTATTCCATACAGATACTCCTTGACTTATGACCATAACTGAACCCAAATTTTTGTGGCCACAAAGGTTGTAAAATGGGGCAAAACTCACTTAACAAATGTCTTGATTTCACTGGACGGCGTGATCCCAGAAAATAGGTTACTATTTTACTACCCTAAATAGGTTTATAAATAGGTTGTAAATAAGTTTGAGTCACAATCTTTCTTGCCACAGCTGTTAAGTGAAACACTGCCGTTGTTTAGTTAGTAACACGGTTGTTAAGTGAATCTGGCTACTTCATTGAATTCGTTTGCCAGAAGTTTGCAAAAGGTGACCACATGATCTTGGGGCACTGCAGCTGTCATAAATCTGAGTCAAGTTGCCAAGCATCTGAATTTTGATCACATGACCATGGCGGTATTAAATGGTTGTAAGTGTGAAAAATGAATATAAGTCACGTTTTTCAGTGACTTATTCAGTCAGTGACACTGAAAAAAATGACTTATGACCCTTGTTGTAAGTTGTTGACTACCTGTACTATCAGGACCATTTACTATTTTTCTATTATTCCTCTGTTTCTTGCAGATCTCCTTTCCTCAAGACAATTGAATATTATCATTTGCACTGCAGGGAATGCTGTTTGACTCTGTTTGGAAAAGTGACTTTAACTGTCCACCATTTTGCTCTTTTCTTCAAGGTATTATAGTTGTCCGGAAGCAGTTATGAGAAATTCCAAGATGCAGGAAGCAGCTGAGATAGGATGCAATATGCTGGACCCGACTCTAGTTAGTCTGGATATGAGGTTACCTATGTATTTCCACAAAGATTCACTCCCTAATATTGATTTCTACTTTCATTCAATGAATGTTTATTTAGGACCCAAGAATGCATGGTATAGAAGTAACTGGGGGTGAACTGCTATGGGTTCGCATGGGTTAGGGTGATCCTCTAGCTAAGGGTCTGCCCAGTTCGGCTAACCAGTGATTCCCAAAGTGTGCGCCGCGGGGAGCCGCGCTATCGTCATAAGGGTGTCGCGAAAAATCTGACTTGTAACTGCGCATGCGCACTAGACGTTTCCCAGCGGGCGCAGATATCGCCCTTATGACGATAGCGCGTATTAAGGGAGCCGCAGAAAAAAAAGATTGGGAACCTCTGATCTAATTGATAAAACCCAAAATCAAAATTTGATTTTTTTCCATCTGAGACACAAAATCCAGAACCAGTTTCCAAGCATAAACAAAAGTAATTGTAGTTTTTTATCTTTGATCAAAGCATTTAATTTGGCCATCTCTGCTAACTACATCATTTTACAACCATTCATCCATTGTAGGAATCAAAGTATTCTTCCATTTTTGTGCATAATCTTGCTGCCATCAACATGCATAACATCAAAGTTCCAATTTTTTCCCAAGTCTTTTTCCATTAAATCCAAAAGAACATTTATTAAACAAAAAACTTATCCAAGCATTTGTGAGCTGTCCCCAAATCAGAGGTGGTATTCAGCCAGTTCTGACAGGTTCTGGAAAACCGGTAGCGATAATTTTGATTTGGGGAACCGGAAAATGCCACCTCTGATTGGCTGACACTGGCAAATACCACCTCTGATTGGCCGACAGCATAGCTACGCCCACCAAGCCACGCCCACAGAACCGGTAGTAAAAAAAATTGAATCCCACCACTGCCCCAAATATACCAATTTTCTTAAATCACAGCCTATGCTTTGTCTGCAAGGATTTCCCCTAATATTTACTATTTCATTAAGCCAATTTTATTTAGCCAGAGTTTTATGGGTTAGTTGGGTGGTTGTATAAACTTGTTTAATAATAAGCAAACAAATATAAACTGTTGCAGAAAAAGAAACTTAATTGTATGCTTATTTAATAAGGTATTTTGTTGTTAAGTATTTTATGAGCATCTTTTCGGTGAATTGCTTTGTTCATTGCCTGTTTCATTTTGTGATTTGCTGTAAAAGGGTGAAATTGGAAAAATTCAGCTTAATTGGGACATCAAACAGATTTGTGCCCTCTATCCTTTATAAAGGTCATTGTGTCCCTTAATTGTCTTGAAAAGCTGATAGTTGGTAGTATATGGAGAAATCTTCCAAGAAACACATTGTCAGGTTTCTATGGAGGGAGGTAAGCATCGTTTCTGAACAGATTCACATTAATTTCTGCTTTTCTTTATTGTTAGCTTATATGGGGTACTAAAGAATACTGCCTTTTCAGCCCAGAACTGAAAATGGCCATCGCCAACTTCTGCAGCTATCCAGTATTTGACAGACTGTGTCTCCAAACTCTTTCTTTTGGTGTAGGTTTTAATAAAAAAAACACAAATACAGTAAGTGGATTCTGCTTTGTATGTGTGCAGTAAGAAAATAAAACACCTTCACAAGAGAGGAAAGGAAATAAAACCAATGCATATCACAACTAATAGCAATGCTCGCACAAGCTTAACAAACCAGTAGAGGCAGAGCTGGATTAAGCACACGTTTAGGGCATCAAGCGAAGGGGGAAACCACAGAAAGTTTCCATAGCCGAATTCACCAAGGACCAAGGTGCAATACTCCAAATGGTGCAGCTGAACCAGGATCTGCAAAAAGGGGCCCTCACATTAAATGAAAAAATTACATATATTTTGAATTACAAGGGTGCACCAAAATATTTTAAGTGCTTAATCCGGCCCTGAGTTGTCGGGCTTTTTATGTCTGAGTAGTTTTTTCTCCATTTGTGGTACTTTCCTAATGTATGCTAACCGCAAGTTAACAAATTCTACTCTCTCATCTTATATGGTGAACTTACACTGCTGAAATTGATAAGGCCTTAATCAGTTAGATCAGAAGGTTTTTGGCTTCATACTACTAGCTCTAGCATATTCCTATAATTGAAAAACCAGACTTCTCTCATTCCTTTGTTCCCTCTGTTTTCCAGAGTCGAGCAGATGTTTATCTGGGAATCTTTCCTGACTTTTCATCTGTAAAAGCAGTAACTCATTGGAGTCAGGTAGAGTTGCTTACACATTGTCACATTCAGGAGTTTCACGTTTAGTGTTTTAATTGAGCATTTTGTAAATAGGTATAATAAACTTCACGTCTTTGTAGATTTCTAGATAAAAGATAATTTTGAAATTGTGATAAATTTATGTCAGGAAACAATTACTTAGCATTTTGTCACTGTCTGAGAAACAAATTACCACAAGTTGAAGAACTTGAGTCATTGCTTACAGTAAAGGAGTTGATAGAGAAAAACTTTCTATTTGTTCAAATCTACATATCTGACTGTATTTCTTTCTTTCTTTTTAAATCAAATAGTACTTTTTTTTTCTTTTTTTAGGTTGTCCATTCACGCAAATTTAGGTATTTTGATTATGGGCGTAAGAATGAAGTTGTTTACAATATGGTAAGGAAACAAAATAAAAGAATTCACAAATGTTAAAAAGTGATTTTTTTTGGCATCAGATTTTAACTTAAATGAAAACAATGCCATTTTTTTTATATCTAAAAGAAATTTGATCCAACAAATTTGTTTCTAATCTTGGCTTCACAGACCACACCTCCATTTTACATTATAGAAGAGATGTTTGTGCCAACCGCAGTGTGGAGTGGAGAAAATGATATTATGGAAGATGTTACTGATATTCAGCTCTTGCTCCCTCGAATCCCTCATTTAGCTTTCTATAACCATATTTCTAATTGGCAACACCTGGATTTTATCTTTGGCCTTGATGCTCCAAAACGCCTCTATCCTGATATCCTTTACCTGATGCAGAAATATAAATAATGATGTGCTTATCATTATTTACATTTATGCAAGTACATATATTCTGCATTAATGGGGAACCCAGTAACATGTCTACCAAGTTGATTCTTTTTTCAGTAAAACTGTTCCTCTTTTGTATATCATTTTTTCATAAAGATGTTTTCTTTTTCATCAAGTTATCCTCCTTCAGGATCCTACTGATCTTTTAAAACAAGATTGATTGATTGATTGATTGATTAAGTTCATTCATGCATTCATTTCAATTTATATGGCTGCTCATGTCATCATACACTGGGTGGCTAATAATGGTTAAAATCCAAATAATAATCACCAGAGTAATAATTGCATAAACAGTCACATATACTTTCCAATATTGAGATTCCTTGGGAGATGGTGCCTGGGTCCTAGGCTCTCACACGTCTGCCTGTGAAGCCCTATGGTGAATTATGAAGGTGAAACAAGATGCTTGTGAGTTCCCCTTGACCGGGGAAGAAAGGTGGCGTATAAATCAAATAAATAATAATAATGTAGTTTGAAAACATGACTAGGAAAATAGGAAGGGGTTTTTAGTTCATCTGCAGTTACAGAGATAACACTGTTAGGCATTTGTGGAATTTTCCTAGTGCGGGCACTTCCTGGCCCTCAGACATCACCTTAATGAACTAACTGTTAGGTTTATTTATTATGTGATACTTGTAATGTAATTTACCACTGGAAAATGCAACCCAGTGGTAATTATGTTCTCACAGGAGTAATATGTTGTAAAGGCCAGGTAGTCAGGCCAAAAACTATCTTCACAAGACACTGAGACAATATAAATTGAATATAAATTGAAATTGACGAATATAAATCACCGGGACATGACAGATAATATCCCAGAATTCCAAAGGAGCTGGCAGATGTTATCATAGAATCATTGTTCTATATCTCTCTGAAGGACCGGAGGATTGGAAAAAACCTGTCTGGTTCCCATCTTCAAAAATGGAAAAAAAATAAAAAAGAACAGATGTAGGAAGCTACAGACCAATCAGCCTAACATTAGTACCTGGGAAGATACTGGAAAAGCTAATCAAAAAGCAGATCTGTGAACAACTAGAACAAATAAAGTTTTAACTAGAAGCCAGCACAAGTTTGTTAAAAACAGTTCGTATCAGACCAATTTTATTTCATTCTTTGACAAAGTGACTAAATAAGTAGACCACAGCGAAATGCTGCGGACATAGTACAGGTAATCCTGTATAGTTACGAATATAATAGAGCCTACCAATTACATTCATAACCTGAGGATTTGTTAATTGGATCACATTAAATGAACATGATCCCTCCCTGCTTTCCCCAATGCATTCCTTACTTCTCCACCCATGAGTTTCATCTTGAACCAGATGAGTAATATATGTGAAAAGGAATCAGCTACATTCCTTTTTCAAGGAATGTATATAATGTCATATGCATAAGGTTGCAATATCCAATTGAAATGCTATGGAAAAATGTTTGAATCATGTCTATGAACATTTTGTGGCCTGTCAATAGCACAAATAGGCTTTGTCATAGATTAACATAAATGTTTTCTTTGTCTATAGAGTACATACATCTTAGACTTTGAATATTTCTGTTCTGGAGGAAAACTGAACAGCTGGTACATTTAGATTTGTCATCAAAACTATAGGATTTTTATTATTCATCCCTCAAAATTAATGCATTGGATTATAAAAACCATACAAGGCTCCTAGGTCCTTTTCTACAGTTGCTGCATGGACAACAAACATAATTATACAAAGAAATCCTCTGCAGGATAGAGTTTATCACCTTTATATGTTTCTGGAGTTAATAGTCCAAATGGGATGTTACTGAGCCTATAACCAAGGACCATTGTATAAACTGTAAGATGCTGGGGACAATTTAGGAAAAATCTATGCACAGCATGGAAAATATTGTCTATGGTTACTACAGGAATGGTGCCTCCACATCACGTTTAACACCCTTAGATTATTAGAAATGCAGATTTCATTAGTAACTTTCTTTGTATGTTGGATGTCTAGGTTGCAGTTTAGTGTATTTCTATAATACCATTTGCCAAAATTATTTTTAATTCACACCCTAAAAAGAAATATTTCTTGGCAATTTTGATATTCACTGAGTAAAACTTTAGCTGAACCTGTATGATCAAATGCTGCACTCAGTCTAAAACTGGAAAACAAAATAAATTTTTATGATAATTACGTAGTGCTTATTATACACTGGGTAATCACACATATATGATTTATGATATTCTACCTTAGGGCTGTCAAACTCTGTCAAGGGCTGGCCATGCCCTCACCTGGTTTAGCGAAGGGGGGAAATGTCCCAATACAACACATGATGCTGCCATGACGTCATGAGTTTGACACCCCTGTTCTACCTCTTTGTTTAACCTTGATTTTGCTGCTCCGTATGGAAAAACAGCATCAATCACTTTACATCAAAAGATTATCCAGTTTTAATCAATGCCTTTTTGAACAATTGGTAATCCTTCTCTTGCATCTGAAAATATGCATTTGTCTTTATCATACTTTTTTTTATTCCCACAATTGATGCCCACTGGACCTACCCGGCTCATATGATTTAGGCAAGGGAGGACCAGTTCAACTGTGAAGGACAAATAGTTGCAGTGTTCATATGTTTATCTTCTCCTGTACATATATTAATATAACCATTCTGTAGGCAAACAAGCAGAAGACTGGCAGAATGCATCCATGAACACCAAATATCAGTCAGAAGACATGATGAAATCTCTTTAATTTTACAACATATGGACATATCACCTAGGTTGTGTAATGAAACATCTGCAAGAAAACAAGCTCAGAGAGCACCAAGGACCCTTCATTTCAACCCTGAACTACAAATATTCTCTCTTATTAATATATGGATACATTTCAGGGGTGGGCTGCTATGGATTCACATGGGTTTGGGCGATCCTCTAGCTAAGAGTCTGCACAGTTCAGCAAACCAGTAAATCCCACCCCTGGCTGGCCCCATCCACCCCACCCCTCCCCTCCCAGAAGTCCCCATGCAGCCCATTTTGGATGCCAGGTAAGTACAGGGCCAGGGCGGAGGCTCAGGGAGCACGAAAAACAGGCCTCCGGAAAGGCGAAAAATGGGCCTCCCAGAAGTTCCAGAAGACTGGAAATGGGTTTAAGGAAAGCCTCTGAGCCTGGGGAGGGTGAAAACGCCCCTCTGCCATGCTTCTGGAGGCTGACTAGGCCACACCCGCTATGGCCATGCCCACCCAGAAACTGGGCAGAGAACCAGTTGCTGAAATTTTTGAAGCCCACCACTGATACATTAATTCATACCCTTCATAATATTCCTTTGAGGGTAAGCACTAAAACAAATCAAAGGCAACCAGTAGGAAATAGCAAGCAAGATATATTAAACATGGGAGAAAAAAGAAAAAAGAAAAAAATCCCCTTAAATCTAATTTACATTAGACCTCTCTATACTTATTTAAACATATTTAATTTGTTCCATCTATTTGTTCCATCTATACCATTTGCTCTAATTTTATTCTATTTATGTATCTGTTGCAATCATTCAATGTTCTTTTCCAAACACAATGATTAATGAATCATTGATTCATTAATTTGCAAAACCATTTTGTTAATTGCATCATCCAATCTACCTAACATTAGCTGCAAATTACCCAACAGGGCATTGTCTGCATACAAAATTACATGCATATTCACATCCTTCACCACCATAAGTGTAATACTATTACAAACATTTCCTTATATGTGCATTAAACAATTTATTTATTGTCATTTATTCTCACACATGTACAGCTGTTGTTGCATTCAGCAACTAAATTTGAATTCCATATTAGTAGAAAGCATTTGATAATCAAACCTACCTATGTTATCACATCTATTGTTAAATACACAAATATACACTTCTTAATTGTCTGCAAAGAGCAGAAGTCTGCCTAGTAAAAACCCACACTGGATTTCCTAAAGTTTGCCAAGCGGGACTATTTATACATTTAGTTCAGCAAGTTAGCCAAATATCCATAAATTGAATTGTACCTACCATATCTGGATGCACAAAACCAGATGACCAACAGAGGACAGAAATACAGCATACAATATAGCCATATGTCCACATTTTTCAACTCAGGTATGGTAATTCAATTACTATCAAACCTAAATATTTTTAGTGTAGGGGACTGAATTTGGGTGTAGGGATATTTTTGTGTATCAGTCTAATACTGGATAATGGTATCTCCTCCTAAACTCCTATTTGCAACCTGCTTGCTGCAGGATGACACTTCTTTTTGTCTTCAGGATGACATCCTCAAGAAGCCTGCATTGGATCTGGCTCTTCTTAACAACTATTGTCCGGTCTCCAACCTTCACTTTGTAGCGAAGGTTGTTGAGAGTGTGGTAGTGTGTCAGCTCCCAAAATTCCTGGATGAAGCTGATTATCTGGATCCATTTCATTCTGGTTTCAGGCCCAGTCACAGCATGGAAACAGCATTGGTCGCATTGGTAGATGATCTCTGGCATGCCTGGGACAAGGGTTG
>JANHGC010006237.1:13270-26332 GCA_027560395.1 Boaedon fuliginosus | reverse complement strand
CCTGAGGGAAAATGCCCCATTTTGGGCTAAAAATGGCGCATTTTCGCCCCCAAATGATCCATTCTCACCCATTGTTTTGCTTCCTGGGGCATCTGCATGCCCTGCTGTTCACTCCCCTGCCCCCAGAGGCAAAAAAACAGACAAAAATTGCCATTTTTGACCAAAAAATGAGCCATTTTTGGCCTCTAGAGTGCTTCTGAGGGAGCCCATTTTTCACCTCCCCCACTGAGAGAGGTGGGGAGAGAGAGAGAGAGAGAGAGAGAGAGAGAGAGAAAGAGAGAGAGAGAGAAAGAGAGAGAGAGAGTGAGAATGGCACAAATGAGAAAATGAATGAAAGCAAGAGAATCACCAATATTTTTTTTTCTTGTTTTGGTCCCCAAAAACTAATACGCATCTTATACTCCAGTGTGTCTTATACTCCAAAAAATACGGTACCACAATGATGTGGCTTTCTCAAACAGCAGCTTTCAAATGCTATTAGAAAGGAGCACTATTTTGATTTTCCACCTCAGGCACCAAATATCTTAGGTGAACCCTGCACTTAAAAACCACTGTCCCAGCAGATGTTCAAGGAGAAAACCCCTGAACATTTCATACTGCTTTTAAACAAACTGAATATGCCAAAAGAATTTAATTATATTTTTAAGATCATGATACATCCATGGTGTCAGTAAACATTTATGGTTAATGCTGATCTAGACTATAGAAAGATATACAACTTCTGCCTTTCAAACTGTCCCTCTGGCGCTTTCCACTAACTCTAAACTCATGTACAAAATGATTTTAAAACCCCAAATCCATTATTCTTCCTACTTTGGAGAAATGGCACAGGGCCAAGGTACTAACCCCCATGCAAGTGGAGAAACACCCTGCCAGGAACATCTTACTGCTATTGAGTAAGAGAAGATCAAAGAAAAAGCAGCACTAAGAGATTAGTTATTATTTGTATTGGCTTGAACAGCAGTTGGGCAACTTGGATTCTGTCTGGTAAATCCACTGTAATCTCAATAAATTTATAGACACAATAATACATAAAATAACCCCCTCAACAGCAAAGGGAAAAATAATTAGGATATGACATGGTTATTGTTTCCTGGAGGGAAATAGTCAATAACTTTTTAAAAGTTGAAAGTAATTTTAAAATCTGATTTAAGAGAGGAGTAGACCTATACTTTTTTTTGTTGGCCCTTGATGAAAGAGATTTTGTAGGTTGTTCAAACAATAAAAATAAAGCTGATGTAGTCCATGTAGTTATCTAGGGAACAATCTTGAAGCTGTTTTCTAATGTCTTCTTCTGGGATTTCTTTTCTTAACTTCCAAATCTAACCTTTAACCCTAGAATTTGCTGGTGGTCTTCCATCCAGGTCCGATTCTGCTTTGATTTTTGAGAACCAATACTAGCCGCCTCGCATTCCCCTTGATCAGGGAAGAGGGGCGGGGTATAAATGTAATAAATAAATAAATAGCTTGGTGATGCTAACTAGCTAGGAATTCAAACACTACCACTCCCTACTTATCATAACTACCTAAAAAGATATTACAGAAAAACAGTTTCCCTAAAATTATGATTAATAACTGGTGTATGTGATGTCATCAAGGTTATCCACCCTATGATACATGAAACCCAGTGTGGTGTAGTAATAAAGTGTTTGACTGGGACCAGCAAGATCCTGCTTTACCACAAAGCTCTCTGGGTAATTTGGAGGAATCCTTTTTCTCTCTGGCCAATCTGACATAGTTGGATAATTGTAGAGATAATATGGGCTTTAATAGAAAAACAGTTATAAAGGCAGTTGATCAATAAAATATTTAATGCTTTCCTATTACAAACTGTTACCCTTTTTATTTTTTGTAGAGGCTTCAATTGTTGGACAGTATAGAAATGTGATAAACTATCAACATGCTCATCTTTTCTAATATTTGAATATGCTAAAAACAAAGTAACGGAAGATTGCTCTCACATATAAACAATAAGCACCCTTCACTCATTTGGAGAATGAACTGCCATTTATTATTTTTCTATATCCCATGTTTTCATTATTAAAATAAATCCCACAGTGAAGTTGCTACTTTGTGTGGACAGCAATGGTAACAGTTTAAAAGAAATAATATTATAGGCAAAGTTTTATGTGGAATACCTGTTACAGATCTCAATGGAATTACATCTTTAATCATTTTCATCTTCTTTAAGAAAAATAAGTTCCAGTTCTTCCTCCAGGTGTTGTTTCTAAACCTTTTTCTTACTTTCTTCATATCTAGAAATCAACATTTAAGGCAAATATCCATCATTTCAAATGACAAATGATGGTGCAGTGTAAACCCCATCACAAAAATAGTGCATATTGTTGTTAAACTAATCTTGTTTTCTCCAATCTGATACTATCAAAGTCTTTTTCGACAATTGTTGATCAAGATGACTAGCATTCTTGAAGTGGAAGTCTAGAATACCTGGAAGAGAACTCCTCAGGGAAAGCTGAAATTTTCTTTCTCCTACTGAGATTTTGAAAATATTTGAGGCTCTCATTAACTAGATAGCAGTTCAGGTTATAATTGAGTTTAGGTAAATAATAACATGTATCCTCCAAGACAGTATATCTTCCATTTCAGTAAATAGTGTGATTCTGTAATTCTTGGGTTGGATTTACTTTTCCGTGCTACTACTTCTTGTAGTTACCTTCCAATTTTGGGGTTGCAGAAACTGGCAACTGGCAACTAGCTGAGAACTCCCTGAGATCAAATTTGAGTTGCTCCACTAGAAGATTTGATGATTGGGAAACTTGAAAGATTCAAAGATTTGATGATTGGGAAACTTGATCTCCTAAGTTCATCTGAAACTACGCAAGTCATCACTCCATATGAAATTGTGAAGTTAGGAACCTCTAGAGTGCAATCTCATATACGCTTGCCTGCCACTGATGCAAGTGGGGATACACACACACATGCACTTGCCT
Organism: Boaedon fuliginosus; assembly: GCA_027560395.1. Classification (NCBI taxonomy): domain Eukaryota; kingdom Metazoa; phylum Chordata; class Lepidosauria; order Squamata; family Lamprophiidae; genus Boaedon; species Boaedon fuliginosus. The sequence continues at coordinate 23,381 of JANHGC010006237.1, read as the reverse complement.
GTCACTTCCATGGTCCGGTTCTGAACAGCTCATGGCCTCGTAGTGGGCCTCAGGCCGGGGGTTGAGGGCACCTGGGTTACATACTCAGGCTAGGCCTAATTTCTTTCAATGGAGGAATAGCTATTGCAAAGTCTAATATAAACATATTTCTGAATTAAAATAGCTGCATTTTATTTAATACCTATATTTTATTGTTTCCCTTACCTACCTATAACCACCTATGTTTAAAGCATGGTTCTCATCTTTTTTAAAAAAAGTATTTCACTAGTGTTGCAGATCAAATTTTCCTGATAAAATGCATTTTAAGGACAGGATGGAAATGAATAGAACTTGAGCCTTATTAATGGCTTTGGCATGACAGCAAGAAATATTTGCCTTTCATTCCAAAGGGCCTGAATAATGTTTTGGGGGAAAACAATTGGAAGTGACAAGTTTAAACTACTATATAACTCTTCAGAAAACAAGCCTCTGCTGCACGTAGTTTATTTTTAGTTATTTATGTAAAACATTTATATAACTACCCATCTTATAAGGAACTCTGGGGGACTGAGTTAAGTTCTAAATAGAATGTGGGAGGGATCGGCTTAAAGAATACATAAATGTCGTAGCTCTAAATAATTCCACACATTTTATAAAAAAACATGGAACTATTTGAGCAATGCAGATTCTGCTGAAGAAGCAACAATTTACTCCCAACCATTCGGCGAATGAGTCAGCGGCCTCAAGGGACTTGTAGGCACGAATCGCAAGCAAAAGCAGGAAGGGGGAAATAAGGCAACCCTGGTCCTTTGCCCGCCCAGCGGCTGGCTGCGCTACACGTCACCGCTTGCACTTTCCCCCCACCGCTTGCGCAACGCCGCCACATTCTTCCTCTTTGCCGAGGGAACAACTAGCCTCCGACGTTGACTATATTTGGTTCACCACGAGGTGACCCTGGTTTGAATAAAAAGGTCGAAGTCAGCAGCTATAAAGCCTTTCTTGGTGCGGCTCAGTTCGGACACCGATGGAGGCCCCAAACGATTCCGCCTAAGAGGAAGCATTGAGCCTGCGCCCGCCCCGCTGGCTCTAATTATAGCTGGGGCCGTTTTCTTGCTAGGCGGGGTTTGTTCGAGTTGAGGCAGCGGCTTCCGCAGCTTGTGGCTTTGCCCTCCGTGCCCTGCAGCGGTACGTGATGAGCTAGCACTTTTTTTTTTTTTTTGCAGGCAGCTCAGAGAGGGGGAGGGAGGTAAAACTGGGCTGACGGGAAAGCTACACAATAAAAAGTGCTTCATTTCTCTGAATCCCTTAAAATGCACCTTTCGAAATTACCCGGATCGGGGGTTTTTTTAATTGCAAACTCTTCCATGTTTCTTATCTCAAGGTTAGAGGAACCTGGAGGAATGCGTAGTAATGAACTTTAGCCTTGCTGGTGTATTTGTAATTTTTTTTTTTTTTTACAACTTCCTCTTAAAAATGAGTTAGGTTTCTCAGAACATGTATAGCAGAGGAAGGCGAGTCAGAGACTCGATCTCGCCTTTTGAAATAAGCGAACCTGGGTTGGGTGAGGCTGAGCTCTTGAGTGGCCGGAAATAGGATGAGGTTTTTTTTTTACTTTTATGAACATTTATTTTGACTTGTATTAAAATCTTGGCATATTTAGCGTTAAGTTTTGCTTTCAAAACTTGATCACTAAATATAGCAGAGTGTGGTTGGTTTTGCCTTTCGTGTGCAACCCAGTAGTACCAAAAATGATTCAGTTAAGACCTGCTCCTGTGGTCTACTCAAGGATTTGGCCTCTGATGTTTCAGTGTTCATCATGAGCAAGACTATCGAATACAGTGTATTTAGCGAGATTCATTAGATTGCTTTTCAGGGAACCAATGTTTTTTTTTTCCTCCTGGGAAAGCTGTTTTAAGTCCAGCTTTTCCAGACTGGTAGATTTGAAGATGATTTCACCTGCTGATTACCTGCTATGAGCTGTTAAAAGCACAATCATTTTATGGTGGTCACACCCTGAATTACAGTTTTCTCTGCATGCTGAATTATGATACAGTATATTTGGCCCTTGTCCCAGCCCAAGAGTTTGTAACACATGTCAGGCATATAGATTAGAATGTACATCAAAACACATGGTTCCCTGAACACCCCACAAATCAGATTCCCCCCCCCCTTCCAACACCTTTCCAAAAAACCATTCCTTGTAGAAACAAGTTTTAAAAGGCTCAGGGCTGAGCCGTAGGATAGGAGGAAAACTTGCCAGTTTATATTGGCAGGGGTGAAGAAATAATACTCAAGATTATAGTCTTTGAAGGAGAAGGTGAAAATGACTGTGTAAACATTAGTATTTGGACTTAGGACTTTGCTTGGAGCAATGTGCACCTTGAGCAAACCTTAATGACAGAGACCACATGGCTAGATGGCAGTTCAAGTGCTTGGTAAACAAGTTAATAATTTACTAGCACAGAGAGTCACTTCATTTTTAACCCCTTTAAAATCACAAGGTTGATGTTTTGTAAAAACCCTGGTGCTACAGAAGTTATTTCTGATTTGTGTAATTTTTCTCAGTAACTGAAAGTATTTGTGTGCATTCAAAGAGATAACTTCTAAAGATGTGTGAATACAAGAGAATGCCAGCTACAGGGTGAATCTCCATGATTTTCCCAAGATGCAGTTTTTCTTGCAAGTAACTTACTGCAAGCAATCTTTGTACATCAACTTAGGCAAAAGGAAATATTTCAGTGGAAATAGGTCCCACTGATTTGAGGATGGCTTGCAATATTTTAGGATTATGATTCCTATTGCAAGAGTTTTCATTAAATTTTAGATGGGATTCTTTTGAATAGAATTTATGGTGTTTCATTCATAGCTTCTCATCTTCAGTATCTAAGAGGCAGGAATAATTTATCCTTTCCTCTCACCCTATCCAAATCCTTCATGTACAATGAGCACTATTCTCTGGCAATTTGATAATAAACCTTAAAATAGGAGTGCCAAGCTTTATCATTCAAAGCTTAAAACGATTTCCCAGGAAAAGAAATCTCAGTTCCCTGAAAAGCTATCTAATTGATCTTACTAAGTACGCTGTATTTGATAACAAGATAGTAAGAGAAACACATATGCAAAAAACTACGGTAGAAAAGGACTCAAAATTAGCTGAGTCAATATAAGGTAGTTTTCCATTCTCCTATGAGTACTTTCTAAATATTTCCTAAGGGAACTTACTAATATAGTTTTCTTTGTCAAAAGCACCATCTGCCAGTAGCACAGCATTTCCTATCTCAGAGTTACCATTCATCATGTAACAAAGGGACAGGCTCCAACATATACTGCTGGTAATCAGATGATTCATCTCCAAGATTCCCAGAAACCACTTAAGGATCACTTTCTCACCTTGAAGCAAATCTCAGCCAAAAGGAAGCACTGTGGAGAATAATAGAATCACAAAAATGGTAGTAGCCAAAAGGGAAATCCTTGATAGTGTGTTGTTTTTAGTTATGAAGTTGTGTCCGATCCATCACAACCCCATGGACAACGTTCCTCCAGGCCTTCCTGTCCTTTACCATCCCCTGGAGTCCATTTAAACTCGTACAGACTGCTTCAGTGACTCCATCCAGCCACCTCATCTCTGTTGTCCCCTTCTTTTGCCCTCAATTGCTCTCAACATTAGGCTCTTCTCCAGTGAGTCCTTCCTTCTCGTGAGGTAGCCAAAGTATTTGAGTTTCATCTTCAGGGTCTGGCCTTCTAAAGAGCAGTCAGAGTTGATCTCCTCTAGGACTGACCGGTTTGATCGCCTTGCAGTCCAAGGGTCTTCTCCAGCACCATAGTTCAAAAGTTTCAATTCTTTGACGCTCAGCCTTCCTTATGGTCCAAATTTCACAGCCATACATTGCAACTGGGAAGACCATAGCTTTGACTATACACACTTTTGTTGGCATGGTGATGTCTCTGCTTTTTAGTATGCTGTCTAGATTTGCCATAGCTTTCCTCCCCAGGATCAAGCATCATTCATTCATTCATTCATTCATTCATTCATTCATTCATTCATTCATTCATTCAATTATTTAATTACATTTATACCCTGCCTTTCTTCCCCCAACAATTTCTTGGCTGCAGTCCCCATCTGCAGTGATCTTGGAGCCCAGAAAAATAAAATCTGTAACTACCTCCATTTCTTCCCCATCTATTTGCCAGGAATTGAGAGGGCCAGTTGCCATGATCTTAGTTTTCTTAATGTTGAGTTTCAAACCAACTTTTGCACTCTCCTCCTTCGTCCGCATCAAGAGGCTTTTTAGTTCCTCTTCACTTTCTGCCATTAGAGTGGTATCATCTGTATATCTGGGGTTGTTGATATTTCTCCCTGCAATCTTAACTGCAACTTGGGATTCATCTAGCTCCACCTTTCTCATGATGTGCTCTGCATATAAGTTAAATAGGCAAAGCAAAAGTATACAGCCTTATCAAACTCCTTTCTCAATTTTGAACCAATAAGTGATTCTGTGTCCAGTTCTCACTATTGTTTCTTGACCGGCATATAGATTTCTCAAAAGACAAATAAGATGTACTCCCATCTCTTTAAGAACTTGCCACAATTTGTTGTGCTCCACACAATCAAAGGCTTTAGCATAGTCATTGAAGCAGAAGTAGATGTTTTTCTGAAATTAGCTTTCCCTAGCTTTCTCCATGATCCAGCTTATGTTGGCAATTTGATCTCTAGTTTCGCTGCCTCTTCGAAATCCTGCCTGTATTTCTGGAAGTTTTCGGTCCACATACTGCTGGAGCCTAGCTTGTAGAATTTTGAGCATAACTTTGCTAGCATGTGAAATGAATGCGATGATGAGGTAGTTTGACTATTCTTTGGCATTGCCCTTCTTTGGAATTGGAATGTAATCTGACCTTTTCCAATCTTGTGGCCACTGCTGAGTTTTCCAAATTTGCTGGCATATTGAGTGTAGCACTTTTACTGCACCGTCTTTTAAGATTTTGAATACTTCAGCCAGAATACTGTCACCTCCACTAGCTTTATTCACTCCAAATCCATCAGTTAAAAGAGAAATCCACTGAGGCACAGAAGGCAGGCCTTTTGTGTTGTAGCACCTGCCTTTAAGAATAGTATCCCCTCCTACCCAGATAGCCACATGGCCCCAGCTTGCTTGCCTATGAATGGTCTTTAAAAAGTTAATTGTGACTTTAAGTCTAAAAGTAAATGGGTACAGTATTAAGGCTCTGCTGGACTCTGCTTGGATGATGAAAAGACCTTTGACCTTTTAGAGATAACACTCCTGAAGAAGATGATCCTAATTAGGTTGGAGCCCAGACTCCTCTCCAGCTGAGGCAGATCCAGCAAGGCCCTGGACTCCTGCCTGCACCCAATTTCTCAGACTCTGTGGTTCATTCAGCTAGCCACAAGCCGAAGCAGGCCTTAAGGATATGAAGATAGAGAACTGAGCTACACAGACCAGAGACATCAGCCAAGAAGCAGACTCTGAGGAATAACATGCATTGGAAGGAGGCTCAACATGGGTGATTTATTGATCTTACTCCCATTGAGAAAACACTGAAAACAACCTTTCAAGCCTCAGCTCTGTTGTATTTACCTTATCATGCTGTTGTGCCAGGGACTCTTGATTCCACTTCACTGTGTTTCTTGTCTTTTCCCTTGGATTTGTTGTTTGTTTATTGGATTTCTGGTCTCAACCAATTCCAAACCTTGACTGCATTACATTTGTCATCTTTATAGGTAAAAAGGACTCTTTGCTTCTAAAAAGTTCTGACTGAGTCTGAATATGTCCGGAGTGGGGCAGGTAGCCAACTTACTATTTTATTGGCTGGCAGCCATTGGTACAAACACACACACACACACACACACACACGAGTGGAGATAGGGCCTCCCATTTTAGTTGTGGTGCAATGGAGTTATGTTTTGGGGGCTTTTCTCCATAAGCTGGTTATATGTTAGGCTTTGATTTGTATTTTTTTTTTAAATATATATTCTGTTTTAACCTGTGAAGCCACTCAAAGTTTAACGGTGTAGAAATAAAATAGACAAACATATAGACAGACAGGTAGATGGACAGGTACTGAGAAAGACAGATAAATACTTTTTCCCTTAACCTTTCAGGAAGCAATATAATTTCTTAATAACAAAGATAATCTTAAAACATGATAGGGTTTTTTTTAACAAGGAAAGTAAATGTAATAGTGTATTGCAATTACAGGGGAAGTCAGCTTACCTCCAAAATAATAGCTGTGCCCTGAATAAATCTGTGAAACAGTGGTAGCATGAACAGCAGAGGCTACATCGTTATCAAGAGTTAAGGTGATGCGATGTCTTCTGGCATTGATGTTAACTGAGTGCCACAGGCCATCATATAGATTGTTGCCTAAGAAACAAAGAAGTATAAACCTCATCAACTATTCACATCAGGACCAGAAGAGACACTGTCTGTGAATCATTCTGATTCTTCCAGGAAGCAACAAAACCACTCACTGGGCAATAACCAATAGTGGAATGTTTGGCATAAACACAGCATGGCCTGAAGACCACAGGCACTCATGAAGTTGCTATATATGCCAACCTGCCTAATTCATCCTAATTGAGAGGGTATAAGCAATCTCAAATCCAGAAAGCTCTTGTTGTGGATATTTAATATAGACAAGGACTTGCCATGTTTTTTTAATTTGTAAATAAAACCATACTGAACAGACATCTCTTCTATAGGATAATTGTGTGTGCATTCTTCATCTGATTATGAGCATTCTCACTACTGACAGAACTCTGATATTACGTGGAAGTGACCAATTATGTAGATCACATTTAAAATGTTAAAGCTTCAGAGTGGGTATATTTTGCCTTAAATTGTGATTATCATGAACCTTCCTAGCATCTGTTCTCAAGAAGCCATCTAATTTAATTCTCAGCTGCATCATGTTGGCCATGAAATAATATTCCTGTACATTTCCATGGGAATCTCATTGTTTCTAATTAAGCTTATTTCCCAGGAAGTGTTTTAGGATCTAAATTGAGAGGCATTTTTGTGAATTTTAAGTGCTGCTGGATACTCAGCAATAAAATCACGGTGGAGCTCTTGGAGAAGCCTACACAATGTGCTTCAGAGAGTGTTTGCTGAGTAGGTGTTATGTTCAAACTTGTAGTAATTCAGTTTTAGCAAAGACAAACACATGTCTTCATTTGGATAAGAAAAATCAAAGGCATTAGTATAGATGGGACGGGTTTGAGAGAAGAATCTGGATGTCTTAATGATCATAAGCTAAACAAGGTTTTTAAGAAAAGACTGGACAGCCACCTGTCTCAAATGGTATAGGTCTTCCTCTATGTAGTGATACAATATGTGCTATATTTTGGTTCAATTGCCCTAAAAAACTGTATCCCAAGGGTGTCAAACTCAAGGCCTGGGGGACAGATCTGGCCCACAGGGTACTGAGATTTGGCCCACAGGGCCACCCTTTTAGCTTGAAGAACAAAAAACTGCAAGCAGTCTTCAAGTGTCTGGAGAAGGGTTATGTAGAACTGTGGAGTTCTTCCAGAAAATGGAGGGGACAGTGGGCAGTGGAGGCAAGAATGGGTTCAAATTACAAGGGTGTCGATTTTAGCTGGTAATCAGAAAAAAAATATTCTAACTATAAGAGGTGCTCAATAGTTGAAAAGAAAGCTTTAAGAAGTATAGAATGTCCTTCACTAATAGCCCTCAGAGGCTGGATGGCCATTAGGTCTATATATTATAATATTTGATTCTTGCACTGAGTAGGAGATTGGATTAGATGATCTCCAAGGTAATTTCCAACCCCACATCTATGATCTTATAATTCATTTAATTTATATTAAATTGAATTTGTTCACATGATGAATTACTTAATGGAGCATTTTACTACTTGTTTCAGGCAATTTACTACCTCCAGGTGCTTGATGGGCTATCGGATCCTCTGGATCTGGAAGAAGGTTGCTTATTCCTTATCAACTTTGCTTGAATAAGGGCTTCCTAAGTTCTGATATTAATCTATTGTTTTTGATTAGTCTGCTCCTCAGTCCTTCCTCATAGTTTGGATGAAACTTCTACTCTAGCCATAATTTATAGCTTGTCTATATATTTGCTGTTGTCTGTCTCTTAGCCTGAGAGGATTTAGGAAAAACAACAACAATAATAATAATAAAGATGAACATTGTACATTTTAAGAAGGTACTTTGTTGATACCTAAGATGCTGGCAACAACCCGTATCAACCATTAGCACCAATCAATGGTATTTGTGATGCATTTTTGAATGTTCAGTTGACTGAGTTTCACACTTAATGAATAAAGACAACAACAACAACAACAACAATAATAATAGTAATAATAAAATGACACACTGGGTGCTGTGCCCAAAGACCTAGGCAAGCACTTAAAAATAATTGGCGCTGACAAAATCACTATCAGTCAGCTGCAGAAGGCCACCTTACTGGGATCAGCTTGCATAAACTGCTGATACATCATACAGTCCTAAACACTTGGGAAGTGTTCGACTAGTGATGTGTGATAGAAAATCCAGCATAGTTATCTTGTTTGCTGTATATGTTTTCGATGATGATGATGATGATGATGATGATGATGATGATGATGCATCTTGGGTGCAAGACCAAAATGTCTGAAGCACCACTTGAATGTGGTGTCATGTAGATGTTGAAAGGGAAGAAAGAGTGTGTTGATTCCTGTGACATCCACACAAGAAGGTCCTAGAGAGTGATCTCTTCTCACCAAGTAACCTCAGCTGGAATTGGCCTCAAAGAAAGGAAGAGAACCACTGTAAAATGGTGTCTGAAATCCCAAACCATGTGTTGTGGTTCTGCAGCGTGCTGCTGATTTGGCAGCCAACTCTGACTCCAAGGGAGAGCTAGAGGTCATGCTGGAGTAAGAGGAGTTGGCTGATGACATTTTGCCAGTTGGTCCCTCCATGAGCCAGCAGGAGCCAGTGGGGTCTGAGAGCTGTGGGAAAGAGGCTTTAGCTGATGCCAGGACCCGACATTTAGTGAGGAGGGAACAGCAGCATTAGCGATGTCGGAAGAGACAAGGACAAGCTAAACCACTAATTGGACCACACCCTGGAGGGGTTAAAAGGGGTGTGGTTGCAAACAGATCTCTGCAGAGAGCAACTCATTGGAATCCTGGTCTATGGCATCTGTGCTTCTGTTTTGTGAAACAACTTTCTGTGGACTTTGGCATCCTAGGACTCTGTTTGCATTTACTGGTAATGACCTTGGACTGTTATTTGATTCTTGGCAGTCTTTCCAGACTTAATTAGCTTTGAAACAAACTGCATTTTACTTCTGCTGTTTGTTGAATAAAATGAAGGTGGCTTGCTTTAAAAACTAACTCTGATTCATGTCCTTTGGGGGGGAAACAGAACACCACGAGAGGTAAGGTGGCTGACAGTATCAAAAAGCCTGTGAGAGATCAAGGAGCACAAGGATGGATGCATTCTATGCTGCCATTTTACATTGCCACAAGTCATTAGCAAGTGGCATCAAGCCTGTCTTGGTACTAGGTATAATCCAAGCCTGAAATCTGAGTAACAGCACAGAGAATTTTTCCACTTTCTCAGGAGTTCTTGTCTCAAATTTATCCCAGATGTACACCCCCAGACTGTGTCCAGGATCCCTTAGCTTGCTTAGCTCAGAGTCCAAGGTGAAGTTAATCTAAACAACTTTATCACTCATCAGGTAACCTCAATAATCCTCATAAGGGCACAACAGATGTTCTGGCCATCCCTGCCATTAGGGACTGGGTTCTCCTAAAGAGGACAGCTAACATTGGATGCAATAAGGACCAAGATATATTGAGATTTTCCCACCTTTATTGCCACAAGGTAATGCGAAATATGAACTTTTACCCATGTATGCTCAGACTTCCTTTGAATTTTCCCCTCACAGCAATTCAGGTGCCTTTGCTGGTGCTACATTCTTCTGGAGCCCTTGGTAAATCAATGAACAGCCCAAGTTTGGTGTGCAGGGATAGGCTATAATACCAATATGTAGGAGCCTTGATGGTGCAGTGGTTAAATACAGCACTGCAGTCTCTGCTGACTTGTTCAGCAGGTTGTCAGATCGAATCCCTAGGCTCAAGGTTGACTCAGCCTTCC
>JANHGC010006237.1:0-13170 GCA_027560395.1 Boaedon fuliginosus | reverse complement strand
ATTTATTTATTTATTTATTTATTTATTTATTTATTTATTGGATTTATATCCCGCCTCTCTTCCCCCAATGGGGAACTTACATACCTACACCAGTGAAAATCTACAATATATATATATATATTGCTTATCAGAGCCAAAAGGTTGGACACCCATGAACTAAATCCTTTAGAGCAGTATTTTTCAACCTTGGAAATTTTAAGATCTATGGACTTCACAATCTCAGCTGTCCACATATCTTAAAGTTGCCAAGATTGAGAAACATGGCTCCAGAGTGAGATAACAGAAACTGGCTAGTTGCAGGACAATTAGATCTCAAATAGAGGAGAGGAATGGATATGGACATTCCCTAAATGGCTGGATTTGGCTAGCAAACTTTTTAACAGTCAATTTTTTTCCCTGCCCGCAGGAACTGAAGGCAATGGCATGCCTACCATTCCTCTTCAATCTTTTGCCCATAACAGGAACTACGGTGGGTAGGATAAGTTGGGCTAAGAGATAGCAAACTAGCATAATACCTGGAAGAGAGTGCTCTCTCTAGATTATTGAAGTCATCTGCAGGATTTTGAAGTTGTTCTTCCTTCGTCACTGTCCCCTTTCTCTGGAGCAACACCGTCTCAGAGATCCATTGTTTATTGTCTAATGTCCATTGTCAATATTAGACAGGTTTCAGTTCTTTCTGACTTTCCATAAAGCTATTAAGACATGTCAGCTTCAGCAGATCTTTGGAACCTGTGGAACTGGCTTTATTCATTTTTTCGTTTTCTGCCAGTGAATGCTTTATACATGTGAAATTCCTTGGAGCTGGGAAATTTATCTTGGCAGTTTTAACCTTCACGCTGCCTGTAAGCTGCTGTAAGTTATGATTGCATGGCATATAAGTCAAATAGTAAGTAGGTACATAGGGAGGTAAGTAAATAAATAAATAAAATGACCCATTTAGCTTTCATGACTTCTCAGGCTGTAGTTCAGGGTCTTAAATCACACTAGGAGAAGGTATGATTGATGATTTTGTTAGTGTAGTGTAGTGTATGAACCTTGGCAAATGGGTTAGGTCACCAAATTTTGAAAGTAGTCTTAAAATAGGTAGGGGCTTCTTTGAGTAAAGCTCAGCTCCTGCTGCTGATATCTCAACATGTCCATACTGTTTTCTTGACAACATAAATGGTTTGATATTGTCTTCTTTCAGGATGTTTTTGATGTGCTTTCAAAGGGTCTGTTTGTCTATATCTGTCTGTGTGTCTAATCTATCATCTATCTGTCCATCCATCCTGTATTTTTACCCTACCACCCAGGCTGGGTTTAGGTTGCTGAATTATTATGTTCCAGCATCCATTAATATTGCTAATGCTACTACTTTTCAACCACTGAAAGTCTGTTATCAGCATGACTGGACTAGAAAACATTTCATCATTTTGTTTCCTTTCCTCCTCTTTGAGCACTTCTGCTTATAAAAGGAACATGAGGCCATTTTTTAATATGGTACCCGATCCCTTAAGGACATTGGAGAGTTCCCAGCACCTTTATCAATCCTTGCTGAGAATCAACATTGCAAAACAGTTCTGTTAGTGCCATTCTGTTACCTTTTAGGGTACAAGTAGACTGCAACATAATATAGATCATATTACATGAACGGGTATAATATCAAGCAAACAAAAGTCTGAAACTCCTATCATTGTCTATGTTTATGTGTAGAGACAGATGGTAACACAATCCTGAGAACTACCGTAAGAAATAATGTCCATATTTAAGAATCCATTTGTGTCCTTTTAATTGTAACATGACATCCTGAGATAAATAGAATTTATACTTGGATAGAAAACTGGAAAATCTGTTCACCAATGCATATAGATCTATAGCTAGAAAAATAAATGTTCATCAACCTAAACTTTCTATGTGAATATAAATTCTGTGCAACTGAGGACTTATTTCTGAATTGTACTATTTAGGCCTGGAATTAACACATATGAGGCTATAATTTGCAGATGGGTATTTCTAGTTTTAATATAAATAGCTGTTACATTTACTTGAAAGTAGTTTCAGTTGAAACCATGTACATACAACGGGTTCAGAAATGGATTTTTGCTAGAAAGCGTTAGAAAAGTAATAACCTTTATAAAAGTAAGACAACATCTAGGATTGTTCAGTTGAAAAAGTATTATATGTGCCCCCAATGCATTTTATTTATGTAACTACTGTGATAACTCTTCTAAATTAAAATAAGGATACATCAGTTATTCATATAGTGAAAGCCATAATTTATAGCAATAGCATACAAGTATCAGTTAATTTAGGGTTAACTTTTAGTTAAGAATTTCTTCAAATGTAGTTAACATTATAGACCTACATACCTTTATTTAGAAGACTGTTCTATTCACCTTTAGTCTATAAGTTCATAGGATAGAACATTGAGAGTAAATTATCATTGTAAAATGAAAGCCTTTATAAGGATTCATGATTATTTCCTCTTAGCCAAAGACATTGAATGAGTTAGCTAAGCATCCCAGTTACAAAGTGTGGAATGATGCAATTGGTAAATATACATTCCATTCATCTGTTAGTACAGCCTGACCTTCAACTATGATAAAGGAAAGGCGTTTCTTCTCATTCTGTATTTTTTGAACACAGGCAAGTAAATGATAGTGAATCAGAATTTTGTGTGGCCTACTTAGATCTGACAGAACAGTTTCTGAATTATTTGTCTAAAGAAATCAGAGCAAGAGGAACTATGCTCTGCTTGGTTTGTAGTAATTGATCTGCACTTTTAATAACAGATTTACCTTAAAAAAAGATATATGTGGGAGAGGAAAAGATATTAAATAAAAAACAAATCAGTTATGTTTATATAAAATGAAGATTTCCCCTTTTTGTCATTCCATGTTTTTAAGAGATTCAACTGCCCCATTAGTTTCATGCAGTTTATAGTTATTAACAGTTTTAAGTCCAGTATTATGATCTTAAGCAAAAGTAGAGACTGCTTTTAACAGACTACATTTATGAGCACATTAGCTGTTCTCATAAGCAATCAATCCACCAATTAATTTGTCTTATTTCCAATATATGGGAATGATTTTAGAGTTTTTGTGTTTGTAAAAGTGTAAAAAACGGTTTGCAGAAATTAGTGTAATATAATCTGGCTATATACATTACTTTTACAATTGGATTCCTACCCCATCTCCCCAAATAAAAAATGTGCATAAATGTTCCATAAGCTAGAAGCTTTTACCAAAATAGAAGGGCCAAATTTTAGTGGCATTGATTGGATAGTGTGGTCCTTTATACCTTAGTTCAGCATTCAATTTAATCTTGATTTAAAAAAAAATAAAGGACTGCGGTGGGTTGGTTAAATATAAGAGTATACTTATTAATTGCAATCCTTTTCACTACTTTAATAGTACAATTTTCAGTACTAAGCAAATTGCAACAGCACAGAGCTCTTCAAATCTTTGCATTGAACTTGTAAAACTCCATGTAAGTCATTGCATTCTATCTTTGAAGCTGCAATGCTTGTAAAATTTATATCAATTTATTATAATTTCTGACTCTTCTCCATCATCGAGTCTGATCAGGACTTACTGTGCATACATCATTAGAATTTCAACTACAGCAAGTTCTCTGTATTTTGACTGAGGACATCTTAGCTGCATTGGTGCATAATGTTTTCTAATGTTTTTCCCTGCACTGCAGTGAAGAGTTTTAGAAGATATCTAAACATATTTACTTAAGATTATGTCCAAGGAATCTTTCTTCCACCTAAATATAATGAGGGTAGCATTTGTATGGTTCATATTAGAGCTCTGTCTTCAACTCAAAAAATGTTTCTACAGAACTGCAACATCAGATCCCTCCTCAATGGCTCCCTCTCATGTCAGCAAAACACTGTATCTATTCTCCCTGGAAGTAAAGTGAGAAGTTCTGGCTCGAGTACAGAAGAAATTTCTCAGGATCCTGTTGCCATAAAAAGCCATCAGGATAACTCCATAAATAAACCTTTTCCTAAATATGATTTCATAGGGTATTTAGCTCAAATATACCATAACTAGTATCCAGAACATGTTATGTTTCTCTTTTCCTTCCCACTTGTTTGGATTCTGTGCACCTTAATATAAAAGGGAATAGTTTTCCATATTAAGAAAAAAATACTTTGTGATGACACTTTGTTCTACTCTCCCCATCACCTTCTAATTAAAGAAAGTAATAAAAAAGTTGCTTTGGCTACTAGATTATGTCAGTAGCTGCAGGATTATTATTTTCTAAATAAAAAGATGATACAAAAGGACTACATTCACAGAAAGTGTTTAAATGCCTGATTTCACTTTATTTAATGTAAAAGATTAAAAAAATAGGAAAAAAATAGTAATGTGTTAGTTCAGCAACTATAAACAATGAAAGCATAGTGCAGGTGGTATTTTAATAATGGTAACTTAAAAGTATAACGAAGGTGAGATTGTGACAATCACACTCTCCATTAAACAACATTTTGCTTTATTGCTATACAAAGAATCACCATTAAAAACTGGAAAAATGTAAGGGTGCAACATCTGACTCCATTGAAATAAGCAATTAAGTTCACATTAGCTGCAATGGAATCAAGTTTTGTTTTATTTATTGGATAGTATCTGTAGTATTGTTGCAGCTAAAGCACTTGAAAAAACTTTGTAGCCAGGGAAGCATATTGTGTGCATCAATGTATATGTATATATGTGGATATATGCTTATCTGCTGATGTCAGAAACCAATTAAAAAAACCAAAACAAAATTACATTAGGCCAATTGAAGTCACAGAAATGCATTTTTAAAAAATCATATCACAGTTTATGTCATTTCTGTAGTATAAATTTATAAAATATGAAAACTGGGTACCTTGACAGGTTTGGAAGAAACTGGCTGAACAGATAAAGTCTTGAAATATGTTCCAGCTGTGTTCATGGCAATCATTAAACAACCCACTCATTGAACTACTTTAAAGAACGTAACAGTGGTATTACTGAATATGAAGACTGTAACTAAGGATTCTAACCAAATGCCTCTCGATAATCTGTCATGCTTGATTAGCATTTTGAAGAAAGAAATTACTTCATCCCACCTCGGATTAAGAAACTCAAATCTGAACTATCATCTCACCTCATATTAAGAAATTCAAATTTGAACTACATGCCAAGATGTTACAATGAACATTTTAGTAGGGGTATTTTTTTTAACGTAAAATGCAAACCATAGAAATGAGTTTAATACATGAGGTATTATGTCAAAAAGATTCTTAAGAACTTATCGTCTATTAATTCAAAATCCAATTTTTAATAAAGTGCCTAAATTCTTATTTCCACAATTATAGTGGTTTCCAAAGAATCCTTACAGCTCATATGTGCATTTCCCATCTCAAACTTTCTAAACGTGTTTACATAAGACACCAGTCTGCTCTACTATGTATTTCTATAATTTCAAATATTGGTTTATCATGCAAAATGTGTTATTTAATATTACACAGACCTGTAATATGGAACACAATGCTAGTGGGTGTGCTTATTAAAATGTTTTTTTTTAAAAAAGAATAATTGCACATGTGCAGGTTAGGTTTTCAAATGTGTTGACCACTAAAAAAGGACCCTATCAAAATCTATTCAGCATTAAATAGAAGACTGAAGATGAACACCTAAAAACAGTCTAACCCAATAGTATAAAATGATTAAATGCAGATAAAGAGAATATATTGTTGCGTGCTAACAACATGAGGGGCAAACTGTTTGAAATAATCATTTATGACCATATGCTAAAATGGTCACCGAATGAATGCAAGTGGTTGTACAGGAATGTTGCTAACACAATTGTGAACAGCACAGCAACACTACAGTAAGTCTTGACTATTTCTAGCAGCTGATGTTTATCTAAAAGGTCTGGCTTCTGACGCAAAAAGAAGCATGATCAAAATACTAGCTATGCAAAATAATGGTTGAAGGTAATCCAGAAGGCATGGGATGCTTGCATAAAAATTCAAGATTTAAATCCTAGGTTGTTTTCTTTAAATGTGATTTGGTTGTTTTGCCTCCGACACATGGATTAGGAAATTTCAGACAGAAATCTCCATTAATCTTTCTGCTGACAATGCAGACATGCCAAGCAAAACCTTCTCTGCTGTTGTCATTACCGCTCTGCTTTTGCTCAACTAAATTAGGTGACATCACATCAGCAACAATAACAATAGCAACAGTTCTAAACATTTAAGTGTTAAGAAGAAAGTTCTTCTGCGCTACTGTAAAAATCCTTAAAACCTACATCAGTGTTTTTCCATACAAGTATGAGGGGCATAGCAATGTTCCATTCGTTGATGCTGAAAAATTGTAATTTTGTTTAAAAAATGGCAGTGCTATTCTATTCTAATGCTTTGCTAGAGTCAATAATTAAATTCAAAAGAACTGCGGGAACCTTATGCAATTCATGACAAACAGTTTTGCAATCTTACTACCAACCAATAACCATGGTTATTTTGCCTTTAACAAAATAAAACCCCTCCTCAACCTCTAACACAACAGCACCTCACTTTAAGATGAATAATCTGCAAGCAACTTTCTTCTACAAGCAAAAAAAAAAAAAACCTGTAAGAATCTGGCCAGTTTTTGCAGTAGAAGTGAAGGAATAATGTTTCCACACAAACCCCTATTGCTTTGAGTCTTTGGACTGGACTGAATAGCAACCTTGCTTGAATCCTATGATCTCTTTAATGCCATAATTTCTCTAAAACCTAAAATGCCTTCAATATGAATAAGGGCAAAAAAAGAAAAGGAAAAAAAAAGGAATCACAGACAATAAGGCAATCTTTACAATGTTGAAAGATGTATTTGGCATTTTTAAAAAAAAAAAAGTGGGAGGGGGAAGAAACCAAGTGCATACAATTTACAGCTAGAAGCATTTCTGGTTTGCCAAGTGCTCTCTAAAAAAAGCAGCGCAAGTCACAGCCTATACTGAACAGTAACTGTCACCAAGGAAGCACAACAAATAGTTGCTATAACAACAACAAAAAAGAGCTTTTATAAGTACATACCTTTTGTCTTCAAAAAATATAGAAACACAATGTATTCAAAAAAGAAATCAAAATTATACAGCCATGTTTTATGAAGTCTACATTTCCCTTGTCTTGGATATATATATATATATATATAATATATATAGATATTTATAGTATTTATAAGTATATACAGTTCAAGCCGTTTTATGCTAAAGTTGACGTTGCAATGAAAAACTGGAAAAGTCATGAGTCCCTCTCTTTTTTCACTTTGACATCTCCTGCAAGAATGGTTGCAATCTCTCCTTGCATGAAGGCCCAAGGGACATTGGATCCCACTAGGGGGCACTTCTCCCCACTGGGACAATACACTTCGCCATTAGCTCCTTGCTGTTTGATGCTCTGTCTAGAGCAAGGGAAGCAAAACTTGTGAGATGGAACGGAGGGACACTGCACGAAGTGGGTGTCTTCCAATCGCTCGTGACACAGGGTGCAACAGAGGGGGACACTTGCTGCCAGAGAAGAGTCTGGGAGGCTGACAGGGTGCACTGGTTCCATCCCTCCAGGATTTGCCCCTTGGCTTGCCACTTCCCTGGCCAGCCTTCTTTGGTTCATAGGGGATGGAGAAGGGGGGCTACTGCTATTCCTCCTGGTGGTGGAGTGAACCTGGTTGGCATCTTTGGAAGCATGGTTGCCCCCGGCATTGTCTGCAACCAAAATGAGCGCCGCCATAGGGGACTGACCATTCTGAACTGCCTCCGGTGGTGTGGTCCGATTTGAATGAGGCGAAGCAGTGGGTGGCGGTGGGGACATGAAAGATGCAGCTGCCATTGGTATTTTCATCCCCTCTGATGAAGTGGGTAACCATGACTGTGCCTCGCCATTGATTTTCGGAGGTCCAGCTTCACCTTCTGGCTCTGGAGAAGCCTTTCTCTTCCTCGCAGCCCGAGCCCCTAGAAAGAAGTGGGAGATGAGATCATGTTGCAGAGAGAATGGTGTGCCCTAAATCATGGTCTAACCAGTTGAAGCAGCTGACCTCAACCAAATTACTCACTAGACGCAAATGGGGAAGACCAGCTTAAAACCAACAGAGTTCACCTTATCTGAGTTTGTGAATCAACTTCTGTAAGGTAGACCAACTGAGCCACCACTCATACTATTATGGTACACACACTGCAGTCAAATGTAAGTCGGTGTGCCTCCCTCCTCCCACATTAGTGGCCATGAGCCAAAGAAACAAGTGCATGCTTGTAATTTTCCACTGGCTGGAAACACATTCACAATCATTGTGCACCGTATGCGTCATAATCCACTCACACAGAGAAGAGCCCTACATTTATCCATACACATCAAATCTCTGGCTAACTTCCGCATGTTTATTAATTTGCACACACTGACTTCTAGCCTGGTGCAGAAGGAGGAAGACGTTTCCCTGCCCCAGAGCTCCCCTCGCAAGAGAAAGTGGCCAGGAGTAGGGAGGGGAAACCTCCCCGCCAGATGCTGCTTCCCCACCCGGAGCACGCTGCAAAAGCCAGGAACCGGGCAGGAGGCTGAAAATCGCCCCCGACCCGTTTTTCTTTTTTCCAGGAGGAAGGACGAAGCATTCTCCCTCCACAAGAACCCCATCTGCCCGCTCCCAACGCCCGCCTTTCTCACCTGATTTGGCCACGGCCCCGTTGCTGTCGTAGCCCAAGAGCCTCCCTCCCGCCATGCCGGGCTCCTTCTTGAACTTGTTTTCGAAGGGCGCCGCGTGGCCGCTGTGCTGCAAGGCCAGCAGGGTGTCGCGCACGGTCTTGGGCTTGCCCAGCCACTCCTGCTCCGAACCCGCCGCTGCCCCCCGGCTTTTGCTCTCCACGCCGAGTGGGTCCAGAGGGTCCGCCGAGCCCCTTGCCGCTTGAGGCTGCCCCTTTTCCTTGCCCTCCTGGTCGCTGGCACCGCCGCCTCCCCCGCCGCCCCCAGACGACGAGGAAGACACGGAGCCCGGCCGCTTGTGCCCGCCCCCTTCCCCGGGCTGCTGCTGGCTCTGCTGCGCTTGGGAGACCGAGACCTGCAGCGGGGTTGGCGGCGCTCCGGAGATAGCCGCCAAGGAGGCTGCAGCCGCCGCCGCCGCCCGGCTGCTGATGCTGATGGAGGCGGGCAAGGAGGCTCCGTTCATGAGGGGCACCAAAGTGGGGGCCACGGCGTGCGTCCGGCGCGGGTTGGGACTCTGTCGGTTCAGTTCGGGGGGCTCCTCGGGCTTGGAGAAACCGTTGGGGACGAGGATGCCGTTGACCTGCCTGCTCCCGCCATACTCGGGTCCCAGGCGGGGAGGCGGCCGCTCGGAGGACGCCAGCGCCGCAGCCAGGGAGTAGCGCTCGTGGGGCTGCGGCTGGGCGCGAGACGCCGCCTCGGCCGTCGCCACCGCCGCCGAGTGCAGGTCTTTGGCGCTGAGCGGCGGCGGCTGTTGCTTGGTGTGCGAAGGTGGCGGAGCCCGGCCTTCCTGGAAGCTGTGCGCCCGCTTGAGCTGCCGAGCCGTGTCGATGACGAACTCCACCCGGTCGGCCCCTTCGTAGTTGACGCAGCCCCTGCAGACGGGCTCGGTGAAATCCCAGATCATGGCCCAGGGCATGCGAGGGAGATCGCACAAGTAGCAGGACTGCCTGCGGGAGGCAGCGGCCACCGCCACCGCCGCGGACGACATGGCCGAGTAGTAGTCCAGGGGCAGCGAGCGCCCCGCGCCTCGTCCCCTACCTCCTCTTCCCCACCGCTGCTCGGCTTGCCACCGGGGAGGCTCGGCGTGTTGCAACCGCTGCAGCCTTTTGCCCTGAATGCCAACTCCTTGGACGAACGGGCGCGCCTCCGAGGCGAGGGAAGCGCCTCTGCTTTCTGCCAGGCTCTCCTATTTCCGGGACTCCGGGGACTTGGCGATATGCATCGCCCGAGCACAGCTCCCTCCGACCCCCCAGTACGACACGCCGCTCGCTCTGCCCGCACCGCGCTCTTGCTACTCCAGCACTGCCCGCCGGCTGCCGGCCGCCCAGACACTCACACTGGGCGGGGACTCCAGAAGCCGTCGCCGCCGCTTGGGCGCTCTGCTCCAGTGACTCGATTCTTCGACAGTGCCCAGGAGCGCCTGCGTGTTAGGCTCTCCCCTTCCTCCGCCTGCTGCTCATTGAACTCCTGCCAAGACAACAAGAGCTGCAAGAATAACCAGCTCTCTCCAGTCAGCACGCGGAGAGCGGGAGGGAGCGAGGGAGGGAGGGACGGAACGGCAGCTCTTTCGTGTGTGAATGGATGCAAATAGAAGGACTGGGGTGCCTTTCCCTTCTCCTTCTTCCGGGCAAGAATGCTTTACAAGTAATGCGCGGGGAGTGTAGTTTTTGCAATAAAAAATAATAGCCACCCTGTACACATAGCTTCGCCCGTTGCAGAAGGTCACCGCGCCTTGTGCCTGTGTTCTAAATTTTGGATTCTGCAATGGCCGCGTTTTTAAATGTAGGTTACCCGAAGAATCGTTTGAACCTTCGATAGTGGCCTTGGGCGCATGACCTTCGGCAAATCCTTTACGCTTAAAACTGCCTCTTAAATTGAACTCATTAACCGTCTTTGAAATCTCCAACCCAACTGTATCGATTAAAAAAAAGCGTAATTATAGATCGGGAAAGGATTTTGGATGATTATCGAACCTAAAAGAGCAGTGCCACCCCCACGATTGCCCGTAGGAATTGCTATTATTATTAGCAATTCCTAGTGGTTTTCACGAATTTGTTATCAGTTAATACTCCCAGACACGTTTCTTCACGAATAAATCTCAGAATGTACCTAGAAGAAAACAGGTAGGATTGTATTCTAAAAGTAGACTTTATTTCTGAGAATTCGTTGGGTGTATTGGCGGGGAATGATGGGAGTTGTGGGCAAGGTATGTGAATGTCAGTGAAATGGGAAAATATATTACATGGTCAAGTAACCAAAGGCAAGGATCCTAAATACGGTTCTCGCTTAGAAGCCTACTTGGTTTGCCAAAAATTATATGTAATGTAATATTCATGTAAGATTTTCTTTCTGAAACCTGAAATTGCATGTTAAAAGTACAGTACAGTAAGACTGCCGCATTAAAAAAAAACGTAAGGCGCACAGCAGTATACAGTAAAGAGAACCCGGGGAGTCCTGGATACATGCGTGAAAAGCGCATTAGAAATCAAGTTGATAGCTCTGTAATTGCCACCAAAGAAATTACCAAAACATGTAAATCTATTGCGCGTGAGCCTGCTCGTTACACCAAACGCTGCCAAGCTTCTTCATAAATGTGTTACTTTTACAATGTCTTTTAAAATCCTTTCAAGTCCAATATTTGGGCAGCCGTTCCTCAGCCATATTCAGCCCACCCATCCACCCAGCACCCCTTTCCCACCCCAGCCTTCTCAAAAAAAGCCACGCAGCTTCTCTTGGTACAAAATAGGGAGAGCCCATTATCACTGAAGGAAAAAGCGTAATCCTACATTTTATACAGAGAGAGAGAGAGAGAGAGAGGATATATAATATATAAAATATATCACGCTGCGTGCCTATGGGATCGTGCCGGGTAAACAAAATGGCAGCGTTTTCCTAAAATTCTGGCGTCTGGGTCACCATTCCCACAGTGCTGCCGCAGCTGCTGAGTTATGTAGGTTACAAAGGGAAACGGGGGAGGGAAGGCAAGAGAGCGCTCTGACGTCTGCATTTTGTTCAAGGGCTTTGGCTGCATTCTCCGTGCGCAGCCGCAGTCCAAGACGTGACTCTCTGCTATTGGCACTTGGAAGGCTTGTTAAGCGAATTGCACATTCCAGAGGCGGAGACCTTCTTATTGCTGCGTCGTCACGGCTGTAAGCTCCGCCCCCTCTGCTGCTATTTCTGGGCGCCCCCACACTCCCATCCTCCCAGGTGCAAAGCTCGCCCAATGTGGTAGCTGATGGGTGTAAAAGCTACGATGTGTACTCCCTTGCTTGCTCTCATCATTAATCTGTGCGGCTCCTTTTGGAGGCATACAGTGCTATCATTCATTCAGACCTGTTGGGGTTATAGGAGAAAGAATGTAAATCCGGGTGCTGTAGGGTAATTTGCTTGCACGTGTGGTTGCCTATATATCACGATCAGGCACTGCTCTCTAGTCCTTGCTGGCGCTTTTTTTATTTTATCAAACTTTAAAACCGCCCATCTCCCTCACAAAGGGACTTTTCACGTTCCTTCTCTGGTTACAAGTTTCCGATCGCCATTATTTTTCTTTTTTTAGTGCAAACACGCTCGAGCCTTTTTTTTACAACCTCTTCCCTTTGAACTGGAATGAACTGGTTGCGAGTTGGAAGAGCAGAGTGTAGATTATTATCTCTCCAACTGGATTGGCAAAGAATGCGCGGGGGGGGGGGAGTTTAGTGCTGACATTGTCTAGCTTGTTGCTATTTGAAATGTGGTTGATTCGTTTGAACATTTTCCCCTAATGAAGCGGAAAGGTTTTGTTTAAAATCCACCCTCGACTTTATTGATCTTGCTGGATCACATGAATAAACTTGTCCTCAAATTACATGGCTGTTTAATCTCATATTAACACTTTCAATATTCCTTCCACGATCCTCCCGCGTGGGGATTTCCGCTGTCAAATGCCCTGCTTGTTACGCTTGCGCTTTTCAATGTTACCAGCTATTCCTGCTAGCGTGCAAAAAAAAGGTGGGGGGCACTTGGTGCAGGCTTGTCTTACAAAATCTTGTGCGCCCCCCCCCAAATGGTGCAGTGCCCCCTCCCACCGTTTCTCACAGATCCAGCAAGTCACCTCCCCTTTCTCAAACATCCCATCCTGGTTTAAAATGGAGGACTGCAATTGTTGATATATTCAGGAAAATCCTATTGTCCTTTCGGTGCAATGCAGCTTAATCGCTTCCTGCCTTCTCATGCCTCCGCGGTGAAGCCGCATCAGACATAAACAGTGCCCTTCCTTCACCCAGTCAACGCTCCCACGGAGCACAAAACCAATCATCCTCTGCCCGCCATTTGCTTCCTCCCCCCTCCTCCTCTGCAAACATTGTCCTCGTTAAAATGGGAAGACAGAAAGTCTTGATTTGTATGTGTCCGAACTGAAATCTGCTGATTCTTAAAGACAATCGAGGTAAAAAATTAAGATCGTGGTGTTTTTATTCTTCCTCCCAGCCCCAGAAAATTCTCAT
>JANHGC010006236.1:52439-63313 GCA_027560395.1 Boaedon fuliginosus | reverse complement strand
GCCCTAGGCAAGGGGTGTGGCATTCCAGGGGCAGGGCTTGGGCAGCTTACCGCCCCCCCTGTCCTGGGGGCGGGGATTGGCAGGGGGTGTTAAGCATTCATTTTTTTCTAAAAGGGGGCGGTGAACCAACAAAGTTTGAGTAACACTGGGCTAGATAAACTTCATACATAGAACTTGGTATTCCATTTCTGCTAATTAATTTGTCACTTTGTTTCTATAACCTAGGCTGTGTTTCTATGCTCCATCCATTGCAGTAAATTAATATATGTATTCTTATTGATACTTCAGATAAATTTTAGATTTTAGGCATTTTAGGATTTTGTCGAGGTATGTTTTTGTTTTGTTTTCTTATGCCATGTCTTCCTCTAGTCTATTTTTTTAACAAGCCAACTGCTTAATTCACTGGCCACTTACTATCATAAAAGTATCTACTTCTAAATGTAATTTAAAACAAGAATTTCTCCTAGATGTCTTAATACATTTCATCCAAAAATTGCATATATTCTATTATCCATTGTGATAATGCTCCTGTGTTTGCTCACTTTTATTTCATCTTATTTTAGATAGCATATTTTTAGTCTTTGCAATTAACAATATTCCCAGAGTGGTTTGCCATGAATTAAAATAATCAGATCAACACATTACAAATGAAAACTAACAAAACACAATTATTTCTGTTCCTTCTTTATCATCTTTCCCTATGTATTCTGCTTTTTGAGCCTTTAAAGGGCGCTCTTCATATGACTCCAACTAAACCAGACATCCAGGAAATGATTTCTTCATTTCTAATTAATTATGTTTACACCATTTATGCCATCAGTCACGCAGTGCTTGTTTGAATCTTGCAAGATTCTGCTTGTGTCACCAAGGACAGCATCTTCGATCAGCCTCTTTTTGTATTGCCTTTGATTTTTCCAAGCATTAGAATCTTTTCTAATGGCTCTTGCTTTTGTAGTTCAATATATTCTCAGGAATTTTATTTATTTATATTTCATATTTCTTAACTCCTTATATCCCTTGGAGATGTGCATTATACAGACACCCATCTTCTACCATCTTCTTTTAATGGTGACGGATATTTTTTCACAGCTTCCTTATAAAGAATTTATTTATTTTATTTATTTATTTATTACAAATAAATGTCCTTCCTAATACAACACAAAGGTTTTTCACCATAGTGTACAAATCCTGTTATTATTATTTTTTTCCTCTTGTGGGATGTTTGGATCAATTGTCATTTGTACAATACAGCCTTTGTACAGCTGTACATGTGAGCCTGATTAAGGTCAATGAATTTCTTCTCAAAAACAGCTTATTAGGACTGCAGCTATTTTAAACAGAATTAAACACTTTAGCAGAATCAGACAGCACTATTGAATGTACAATCTTTAATTTTGCAGTACCTTCAGAAAATAATAATTCCTAACTGCTATCCCCTATTTTGAACCATGGGCCTATACAAGAGAAGTGTGTGTGTGGGGGCGTTGTGGATATGTGCCGAATAGGCTCCTCCACGCCTATACTGATGTAACCCAAACTTGCCAGGCACATACCTTGCATTCCTGAGACAAACACTGTCGGGGGGGTCACGAATGCCTTTTGGGGGTCTGAACCCCTAAAAAAGGGTGCTGAACTGCAAACCCCGACCAACTGCCCAGCTGCCAAGCTCTACTGCACATGTGCAGGCAACACATGGAAATGACTTTCCACCCAATAGAGGCAAGGTATGCAAATCGGCCAAAGAACGTTGGGAATTGCAGCATTAGGAAAGAAGATGGAGGACAAGAGAAGTGAAGGAGGAGGAAGGCAGAAAGGAAGGAGGAACAAAGGAAGGAAGATGGTGGGCAGGAGAGGTGAGGGAGAAAGAAAGGAGGGAAGGAGGGAGAAGAAAGGGAGAGAGGCACACCTCATAGCTCTGCCCACGGTTCTTGGGGAGGCCATGGGGCCTCTTTCCCTGGGGAAAGGCAGGGCCTCCTCCGCCTAGTCTGGCAGCCAAGGACGGCCCGCAAAGGCTTCATGTGGATGTCTCTTAAAATCTCTGGGACATTGAAACTGTTTGGAATGTGCCAGTCGCTGCCGCTGCCTCTTTGTGGCAGCTGCAAAAGGGGCTCCAGGCTGGACGGCCTGGCCAAGGAAGAGGAGCTTCTCCTTATGGCATGCCTTGCCGCTCCCCCTGCACTTCCTGGGGAAGCTGTGGCAAGTCTTTTCCCGGGGAAAGGCAGGGCCTCTTTCTCCCAGCCTGGGAGCCAGGAATGGCTGGTCTTGCCCATTAGTGGAGGCCGAGTAGGTTGAGGGACATCCTGGAAAGACGGGGGGGTGGGGTGGGGGAGGACTTTCCATGGGAAGAGCGGACCTCCATTCGCTTCCTTTGCTTGGCCATGGACGGGAGAGAAAAAGCAACCCCCTCCTCGATTAGCCAAGCTTCGGTGGATCCCCTGGAGATGGACACCCTCGCCTGGCTGGGAGCATGGAAGGAAACCTAGTGTGCCCACCTACAGCAAGAACAGTGAGGCCAGGGACTGGGAAGGAGACCCTGGCAAAACCGGGTAATCAGCTAGTATTTGATAATGTTTTGATGATAATGATTTGGTAATCCTGTAGTCTACCACAGTGGTGTTTTAAAAAACTTTCTTAGATATATATCGATTGCTTTTCACAAGTTACCATACTGAATACTTCTTTCTTACTTCTTTTGGGGGGTTTCATTTCAGGTTAGACCATTGCTGCCTACCATTTTCTCCACATTGATGAAAACCAGGAAAGACATAAGAAAAACGTTCAGCTCCCTGTTAAATATTTGTATGGATGCTACATTTCACTTAAAATGTTGCTGACGTGTGTTCCCCCTGCTGGACAGTTAAGCTAATAAGAACTCTTAAAAAAATTGAAGAAGAATTGCCTGTTAAAACCCTATACATTTATTTTTCAAAAAATACTTTTTTTTCCCCACTTGAAAGTTTTTTCTTTGAAAAATATAATTGCCACCCTGGCTAATCCTAAATCAGAATGGCTCTATGCCTTAAGCAGGTTTTTAACAAAGACAAAACATTTCGCCCTCGTAAGAAATTTGAGCCGGGCACACAGCGGTTTGAGCTGTACAAGAAAGCCCAGGCTTCCCTCAAATCAGGACTAGACTTAAAGACAGTGGTCCAGTTGCCCCCAGGGGAAAACATCAATGACTGGATTGCAGTGCACCTCGTGGACTTCTTCAACAGGATAAATCTCATTTACGGGACCATATCTGAATTCTGCACTGAGAAGAGCTGCCCCATTATGTCTGGTGGTCTGAAGTATGAATACCGATGGCAGGATGATTATCGATTCAAGAGACCTACCAAGCTTTCAGCACCTCATTACATGTGTATGCTGATGGACTGGATTGAGACACTAATTAATAATGAAAACATCTTTCCTACTAGAATAGGTAAGTAAACTTTGATTGCTCCCTGGAAAGTTGATTCTTCTAGATCAAACACTTTCTCCTTGTAGCGTAGAGTTTATTTTGGCTTCAATGATTCTTCAAGTTCTCTTAACAGTACTCTGAAGTGAGTATCTCTTCTACTCACTTCAGAGGCAAAACTGGAAAAGAACCTGGCATCAGTTCCTGGGAGAGATGGGTACAGTTCCTTTCCCCATGCCAGTTCTCCATTAAACCATGACCATTCATCAACAAAGCCAAAACTGAGTAACTCAATCACAGATCTTCACCTTTTGGTACTTTATTTGTTTTACTTGCTATTTAATTTCCTTGTTAAAATGGCCAGAAACTCCTTGTCAGGGGATATGTTGGAGGATCATTCCAACAGGTTTTGATTTCTAGCAATCTGCACTGCCCCTAGCTCCCACAAACAAGGACATATTACAAGCCTCATGCGTCTCATAACTGTCAGAAGATTCACTACTCTTCCTTAAGGGAGCTGGATGGCTCAGGTACCACAGAAAATGGATGTTGGTAATGCTGCCAGGTAATCAACTATCTTTCACTAAAGAAACAGAAGTATTTGAAACACTCAACTAGCTGACTGGTAAGATCCTCTCCCAAAGGCCTAGCAAACCACGAATCCCTCAGAGAAAGCTGTGAGTTTCTAGGTGGATTGTGCCCTCCGCTTTTGACTCCACCATCACGCCAGGAAGAGACAGAAGTCTCATTGTGTTGCCCCTGACTGGAAAAGTCTCATAGGACAAGGCATAGAGGAAGGGAGGTTCAGCCTTTATCCTTCTCCTCCACAGGCAAGGATCTCTCTCCTAACCCCCTTGCAGGGACAAAGAGGATCACCTTTGCAGGTAGAAGAGGCAACTGACCAAACGGGAGAGGGACATATATTTCCCCCCTTAAACCACATATCTTTTTATATCTAGTCAGAAAAGAGAAAAGGGATTGCTTGAGAAAGAGAAGCCTGTAGCCAGTCTCTGAGTCCACCTGATTGCTTCACTGCTATTCCAAAAAAATCAGATTCTATTTTTTAATGTGGATAATTAGCCATCCCTCTCACAGGAATGAGTATGAGGAATTGTTGGTTTAACCTATAAAATAACCTCTTCAATGCATTCAAGGCCTTAGGATTTATTTTAATGAGCCAACTCACATAAGTAAAGCAGCTCTCTGCTGAATATTACAGCAGCTGCATTTTTTTCTAGGCTTCCAGGCAATATTCCTCTTTTAATGAGTTGAATCATTGCAACAGTGCATCTTTAATATTACTCTTAATGCAGCAAGGTCTCTTCTCAGGTTGGCACTAACTGCATACAGCCAGTTCTGCTTTAAAAAAAAAACACTTTAAACACTTTCACAAATACAAAAGGAGTGAGTGAGGGATAAGTATTGAATTTTTCTTCTATTGTGAAGGAATACCATTTTGACACAGCATGTTCCTTCTTGTTTTCACAGCTGGTCCGCTTCATAAATGCTTAGTTGTGTCATTTCTATCTCTTCCCCTCCCATCTCCTTTCAAAATTAATACAGTGTAAAACTTTGCAGCTGTTTTTTTGCCTTTCTCATCATGCATTGGTTTAAAGCACAGATTGAGGTTCATTTATGGGAAGAGGCAAATAATACTTTATGACTAGTGGGGTTTAAAAATCCATGACAAAATACTATTGTTCTGAAGAAATTGTTCTTTCCAGACTTAACAATATAATAGCTGAAACTAAAAAAATCCAACCAACAGGTCTCTCTTGACTGATCAGAGAAATGTTATCTTAGAGAGACAAACCGCTTAACATTATCTTATGTAGCATACCTGTGCTTATTATTTCCCATTTATAATGCATTAATATATTGATCAATACCATACTGGAATAAACAGCACTTTGAACTTATCCATTCATTACCATGATAGCATCAAGATGGCAAAATGTGCATTGTGACTCCTAATACAAGCTTTCC
Organism: Boaedon fuliginosus; assembly: GCA_027560395.1. Taxonomy (NCBI): domain Eukaryota; kingdom Metazoa; phylum Chordata; class Lepidosauria; order Squamata; family Lamprophiidae; genus Boaedon; species Boaedon fuliginosus. The sequence continues at coordinate 57,927 of JANHGC010006236.1, read as the reverse complement.
CCTTTCCTACTTTTGACACACAGTGTTATATATAAATATGTAAGGGGCAGAGTTTGCATTATGATGTCATAACAAACATTTAGTTCCTTCCCCCATTTCTCCATCAATGCTCTTGATACTGGATCAGAATTTAGAAATTCTACAAGGTGCCATTCTACCATTCTGCCTCTCTATACTCATAGGATTGTAGTGAGACAACAGTATCTCTTTCAGGATGATATAATTGACTCCCATTTATATGTCTACTCATCCAATTATAATAATTGTTCACAGATAAACTTTGCAGGTATTTCTAGTCTGCAAAACAAAACCATTTGTAAATGAAACAAAAAATGTCTTATGACATTCAACTCACTTCAAAATGATTGCCCTGGCTCCTGATAAGCAAGAATTCAATGTTGATGCATTTAAGCAACTTGGTCATAAAACTAGACTCAAAAATTACCCTTTTAAACTATTGTTTCAGGAAGAGCCTAATACAATAATGCAGCATGTCTTTTTCGGACATGTATTATTCTCTGTGAATATTCTGCCACTTAGCAAAGCTGGAGAGAGAATTGTGGCAATCCATTTCCACATTCCAAAGATTGTAAGAATTTAAAAGCTCAGGATTCTTATTGAAGAACAAAACAAAACAAACACTCAATAAAAATATCCTGCTTATAGACTCAGAGGTCGAGAGTACTGTACATAAACTGCAATTCACTTTTAATATTGCAAGTAAAGTTAGCTGTGGAAAAAGAACTTCAGGAGAAAATTATGAGTGATAAGTCCAAGGAGGATTTGACACACTTTTCGTCATTATACTTTTGTTCTTCAGATCAAATTGCCACTCTTGGTTTTTAAAGCTGATTAGAGGAAGAAACACATTTTTTAAAAAGCACCAGGAGAGGAGACAATTGCCATTATTAGGCTTAATTTGTCTTTAACTTTCACAGCTAAAAACTGGGAAATAATGACCATTTTTCTATCAATGACTAAAGTGTCTTCACAGTATCATCCAGTCATTCTTGAAGTAATATAAAGCCACTCCTCATTACTGTTATTTTGAAACAGCAATAGCAGGATGGATAACTCTAAAAGTCACTAGTAGGAAAATGACTAATGTCCATGACATGGTACTGAGCTTCAGTAAAACTTTATTTGGATGCCAGTGAATAGATATTGCAATTTCCTAGGATCCAGAAATAATACTAGCATCAGTTTTGTTTGTCATTGCCTTCTCAGCAGTGTATGATTGGTTAAATTGCTATACACTTGAGGAACTGCTAGCTAGTTAGCTAGAAGCACTTCTGTTTAGAATGCATTGCGAACTCTGTTGGTCTATGCCACAGCTCTTAAAACTTTTCCAGTTTTTTGCTTTTTCAATCATCATGGTACCATACAAAGCTTAGAGGAAGGTTTAATGAGATCAGTAGCATAAAAAATTTCCTTTATATTTTTTTCTCAGTGAAAGCTGCTCAGAAAAGCATCTTACCAAACACATGGGAAGACCATGAAAATAGATGGTATCCAAATTGAGATTGGAACTACGATGCAACATTTGTTTAATAACTTTTCCTGGGCAACTAGCCTGGAACAGTTCAAAAGTTTAATGTGCTTTTCCTAGTTTCAATTGCAATATATTAGAAGTTTCGTGTTTGTCTAAGCTGACCTTAGATATCGTAGTGTTACATGAAGAAAACATTATCTTATCAGATTTCTACCATGCTTCCTGATTGGGAGAAGATTGTGATCTCCCTTCAGGCAATCAGAAAATGCTATTCTTGTTTGTGAATGTCCTAATGAAAGCTTGGTTTGTTGCTTTTACCATATACAGCAAAATTGCTTTTCAGATTTCCATGCATAACACAGTAGGAAAAATAATAGCTAAAAATAATTTTTCCTTTAATAAACTTGACTAACCATGCCTGTTTTTTTGGTTGCAGTTGGGAGAAAAAAATTCAGAACTCAGCAGGATATTATTTTTTTCAGCTTAGTGTTGTTCCATATATGTTAGTATTTCAATTTTAATAAATTATGTAAATGAGCTCAGAACTCTACTTATCCATCAGGATATCATTCCAAAAATTCAGTTGAATTGAATACTTTATTTTGCCAATGTGATTGTGTGATTAGACAACAAGGAATTTGTCTCTGGTGCAGAAGTTCTCAGTGTACATGCAAAGCAACAGAACAATCATCATTATAATCATACCAATAAGAGGGGCAAGTAAAGAAGGATAAATACTATAGCCATACTACATGGGTAAATACACATTAGGCAGCACTGTGAGAATTAGGTTTTCAGCAGAGTGATGGTCTGAGGGAAAAAACTATCCTTGTATCTAGTTATTTTGGCATGCAATGCCCTACAGTGCCATCTGAAGAGGCAGGAGTTTATGTCCAGGATGCGAGGGCTCTGAATTGAAACAGTTTACATCCAGGGTGTGAGGGGTGTGCAGGTACCTTCTCAGCCCTCTTTTTGCCCACAGAAATATATAGGTGTTCTGTGGAAGGCAGGCTGGATGAACAGCATGAGGTGAGTTTGGTATAGCAGGGTAAGCCGGCAAGTAAAAGACTGAGTTTCAAAACAGTCCTGCCTTGAGGCTATAAAGCACGGATGTCAAACTTGATCATGTCACATGATGTATTATGGTGTATCGCAATGATTTTTTTCCTTTGTGGAGCTGGGTTGGGCGTGGCCTGCATGTGATGCATCCGGCCTGCGGGCTGCCAGTTTGACAGGCCTGCTATAGAGAAGAAAAAAAATCTCCAATACATCCCTCTATGAGAGGCAGTTCCGCAGCGTTTTGACTGCTCCATCCAAAGACTGCTCCATTTCTTTCGGCCACATGACCTAGAGTTGTGCAGAGCATGTACAAAGACATACACACACACATATACACACACACAAACACTCTTGCCAGTGTGCATATAATACAAAGACTGTACTGTACTTCTCTGCACAGAATACAGATGAATTTTATGACCAGTGCTGATAAACAGGTGGGAAGAATTTCAGGAACCACCCTAGTCTCCATGCTTTCCTCACTTCCTGAGTATTTAGGCAGAAAGCTGCGCTAGATGTATCTTTAATAATCAGGTTAGGGTTTTAAAAAGAGGGACGGAGGGTTTTCATTAGAAGACTAACATGTACGAAGCAATGATTTTCACTGATCTTTTTTCTTCAGTTGCCTTGACGCCAAAAAAACCCCAAGCTTCACTTACGGTAGCACTTAAGGCAAGCTAATGGGAGCTCTCCTTTTAGGGTTCTGGCAGCTGATAAGAAAGGGCAGAGAGGGGAAACACCTGTACTGTTTTCCTAAAGAACCCATGCCCAGGCTTGCTTTGGATTAAAAATGTGAACATTTATGCTTGACTTACACTGCCAAAACCTTAACACACTGTACACCTTCAATTTAATATTGCATAGTGTTAACTTTTGAATCCCATGGCCTGTTTGGCTCTGCTTCCTTGGTTACTTTAGTATAATATGACAGCCTGTAAATCCAAGCAGATACTATGGTAAACGTAAAGTAGATATGCCAAAAGCTTGGTAGAACTTGGTAAGTATATGGTATATGTAGCTATCTTGCTTTTGTGTTTAAAAAAGAATATTTCTCAATTACAAACCTAGGAGTGGAGATACAATGAGGAAAAGTCTTTAGAAAGTTGCAAAAACCACAATTTTATAACCAAGGCAGTACACAGAAGCATCTATACAGGCTTTTTATGTAAGCTAAAATTTGCTGGAAGGCTACATAGTTTTGACTTTTCCCAAGATAATACGTGGCTGAGTTGTTTGTGTAAACAATGCTTCAAAACAAGTACTTAACAACTCTCCCGTGCCATTTTAGCACTTTCAACTTTCTAGCTATGCTACATTTCATTTTTAGAAAGCAGCGTTTTAAACTTGTACTCTCAAGAGAGAGAGAGAAAAAAAAACTATTTTTGGCACTGGTCTCATAAGCCAGAGAATGTAGGATTTGTCTTTTCAAGCTATTTGTAGTCTTAAAATCCTTTTTGACTAGATTCACTGGACATACTGAGTCCCAAACTAGCCAACATATTTCAACCTAAGTTGTGGTGAAAACAGCATTGGTATATGGTTAACGCATGGTTATATATCATGAAAATTGGAAAATTGGGTTAATTAGTAAATCATCATTTACTAGAAATGTGCAATATAGCTGTATGTACAACAATTTTCATATCTCCATCTAAACAGACAACAATTACTGTAAACTCCAAATAACCTGGCAATAACATTTGAGAATTTCTTGTAAATTACACAACTGAGTCTCCAGAGTTCTGTTATACAGCATTCTCTGCCAGCATAGCTGGCTGCCAGGAAGCAAGTTAGTAAGCCTTGAATCTGCCACAGGCCAGAGATAAGGAAATTCAGAGTTTTACTGCAATTAGCTGGAATGAATAGCTCTTGAAAAGTGTTTTTGCAGTACCTTTGAGGATAGACTGTACTCATGGTCAAGCAGACAGTGAAACCAGCAAGCTACCAATCAGATAACAAATCCACTGGAGAAGCAATAACTGAGGTCAAAATAAATCTAAGATCAAAAACACAGCAATGCAGGATATTCACAGGCAAGAACTGAATTTCTGATAAGTTGTTCTCAACACTGTCTGAAGGGACAGTATGGTTAAATAGGCCATGCCGAACCTCCCCCACATCAAATAGTAGCTGCAGAGTTTGTTCTTCTGTTAGTGGTCACCTGGTTAGCCTCTCAGATCTGCAAAGTTCAGCCTGGGACTAAGTGACTGGGCTTCTGGATCTAAGACATTATCAGTGATATGGGTGAGCCGTCCTGTGGACTTGCTGGCTCTGTTAAAGTCAGAGTGAGATCACCGGCTCTGTACTGCTGGAATCTCCAAGGACAGGATTGCTACCACTTGATGCTTCTGACTCCACTTTCTTCCTAAGTTAGGTGTATTCTAATAATGCAAGAAGGCAGGACTAGAACTCATGGTCTCCCAATTTCTAGTCCAATGCCTTCACTACTACACCGGACCGGCTCTCAACTGTGTGTATAGGCTTCATTTAAGAGGACATGACAACTGACAACCCAGTTGACAAGTTGTGTGTTAATGTATTCAGAAACAGAATTATCAGATTAAAATTATATAGATAGTCTTCAATTAATGACTACAATTTACCCTAAAATTTCTGTTGCTAAGTGAGACATCTGTTAAGTGAGTTTAACAACCCATTTAACAGCCCCATTTAACAACCTTTCTTGCCATGATGGTTGACTGAATCACTGCATTTGTTAATAACACAGGTGTTAAATGAATCTGACTTCCCCACTGAATTTGCTTGTCAGAAGGTCGCAGAGCGGATCCCATGACCCTGGGATACTGCAACCATCATAAATATGTGTCAGTTGCTAAGTGTCTGAATTTTGATCCCTGTGACTCGGTGGCGCAGTGGTTAAATGCAGCACTGCAGTCTCTGCTGACTTGTTCAGCAGGTTGTCAGATCGAATCCCAC
>JANHGC010006236.1:17556-37494 GCA_027560395.1 Boaedon fuliginosus | reverse complement strand
GGGTGAAGAGAGGCGGGGTATAAATATAATAATAATAATAATAATAATAATAATAATAATAATAATAATAATAATAATGCAGATCTTGTCTTTCTTTCAATCTCTTCTCGGTGGTCGCTCCCACTAATAATATCTAATAATAAAAGGATAAGAAGAAAAGATGAAGAAACTATAGATGAATGAACAAGGGATTTAAAAATTTCATGGAGGTTATGGGATATTCATTAAAATAAATAACCGCATATATTGTTTTAAAAGACTAAAAATCACAAAAATCATTACTCTAAGTTAATATCAAGAACTTATATAATACAGTATAACAATCTGAGAATTTAAGCTATATTAAGGGTTTTCTAAAGGTTGGGACTAATTCTGATATTTTCATTGTTTCCAGATGTCTACTTTGACGAGGCCCAATAATAGTTCAGACCTGAAGAGTTTCCCTAGTCCCATTAAGGTAAAATGCAAAGAACATCCAGTTGTTTGTGTTAGAACTATTTAGGTTCACTTAGATGTTTTGATGTTTTTTAAAAAAAAGTTTAAAAAGTTATAGTTAAGCTTTGGGAAGGGAAATCTGGTAAATTTTTGCTGTTGATTCTTTCTGTTCTTAGAGATCAGTTCTCCAGAGACTACTATAGTTGAATGAAGGTTTATGACTCATAGAGATAGAAATCCTAACCAAAATTGTTATTATTATTATTATTATTTATTAAATTTATACCCCGCCTCTCTTCACCCAAAAACGGGAACTCGAGGCGGCGAACAATTATAATAAAAAGACAGTCCTATACAAAAATCATCAAAAACACATTCATTCACCCAATCACACCAACCTCTTTGGAGAGTGAGGGAGACAGACAGGCAAACAGACACACAGACGCACAGATAGACACCCACGGGCAGAGAAGACTGTTAAGTTTTATATCTAGGAAGAGATTCCCCTCCCTCCGAAGGACATTTTTTGTATTCCTGGAATACCACAACAGTGAATATTCCTTAAGTCTGGCCAACAAAATGTTGTACTTAATTTAAACATCAAGGGAGGATGAAGATTTGTCATACCATATTATAATTTGTATACATTGTGAGTAAAAGGCACTCAATAAATACTGTAAATATAGACTTCAGCATGCTAATATTCTTAAAATATTCCTAATGGAATATTTGGGGTTGTTTTAGCTAATAAAAATATAACCTTCAAGGTTAACCATGCTTTGGAAAATTGTTTTCAAATCTTTATTTTATTGTTTTCCTTTGAGCAGTGCATCCTCAGTCAAGCTTTGTATGTCTCATTTATCAGACTATTTGTTATCCTTTCCAGCTGCTTCATGTCTGGTTTTTAAGTGTGACCAGAACTGAACGTACTCTTCCAGAAGAGATTTTTCCACTGCAAAGTAAAGTGAGAGAAACAATTTCTTGTCATGCTTGCCTAATACCTAACCATTATAGTGTTCCTTGGGATTAGATGTGTTTGGACATCATGAAGACTATAAACCTCTGGTGATTCAGTATGATTAATAGCTGAAGTTTTATAGACTTATGCCATTTCTTAGATGACACTGCACCTTGTTTATCCCTTCAATACATTTTATAACTGCAAAAACCCTCAAGCAGGTTTAATGAATTCCATCTCATGATACCAGGGGTGGGTTTCAAATTTTTTAATAACTGGTTCTGTGGGCGTGGCTTAGTGATGGGTATGGCTAGGTGGACATGTGACTAGGTGGGCATGGCTAGGTGGACATGTGACTGGGATGGGCTTTCCACCTGTGACCATGGGCATGGCTAGGTGGTCATGTGACTGGATGGGCGTGGCCAACTCAACATCACTTCTTTGCCCTAATGACTTTTAAGTATAAAAAAATATACCAAAAGGTATTTTGCAAACGCTAGTTTGCAATTGTAGCCTCTTCAAAATAAGTAAATATAACCTGGTTTTCTGACATATTAAAGGATGCCTGGAAACCACTTATCCAATGCCAATTCAATTATTACACTTCCTGCACCAAAAATCCAATAATGTTGAATTTGTTGCATATTGTTTAGCAGGAAGCAATATCATAATATTCCCAGATTCTGCTTTTATCCATTTTCAGTATCACTCAAGTCAAAGAGGGTATCTAATGTGAGAGCCTCTGCTATGGTATCAGTAGCAATAGGAAGCATTTAGTCTATATTACTCATAATGCTACAAGTATATCATCAAAGGCTCTATCATCTTAATGCTATTTATTTACCATCAAGATTACTAAATTGAGTACATTTTTCACAGGTTATATGATCAATGGCGTTCTGAAAGAAAAGGAAGGAAAAAGTAACCTCCACAGAATGATTCTGTGAATCTGCTTTAACAAATTATTGTTGGACAACAGCAGTGATTAAATACTTTGTTGTGGAGTTTTATGAAAGGTGAACAGTCAATGCCGCCTCGAGTTCCCCTTCGGGGTGAAGAGAGGCGGGGTATAAATCTAATAAATAAATAAATAAATAAATAAATAAATAAATAAATAAATAAAGCCTTAGCCTCATAGGAGAAGATGGAAGGAATTATTTATAGTTTTTGGAGTTTCTTTTAGATGTATACCCAAAAGGGCTGATGTGTGAATAGGACCTTAGATGTCAGAAAAACTGGAAACATCTTTTAGAAGCAAATTAGGAAAAAGAAGCTGCTCCTTGCCCACTGTATGTAACATAGAAATATATCTGTGCCTAGCAAGATTTGTTTGTTTGTTTGTTTGTTTATTTTTATGCCCTGCCTCTCTTCCCTGGTCAAGGGGAACTCAAAGTGGCTTACAACAATTAAAAACAGTACAATGAAACAAGCATTAAAGAATACAATATATTTTAAAAATTTACGACACAATTATACACCAACCGATCATCATTCATCCAAGGCGGGGGTGGGTTAGTTCCAAATCCGCCAACAGAGCCAGGTATTAGTTTCCCTGTGGAAGGCTAACAGGTTCGGAATGGTTATGATCTTCATGGGTAGTTGGTTCCAGAGGGCCGGTGTCGCCACAGAGAAGGCCTTAGCTTGAGAGCCTGCCAGTCGACATTGTTTAGCTGACGGGACCCGTAACAGGCCAACTCTGTGGGATCTTGCAGGGCGCTGGGAGGCATGTGGTGGTGGAAGGAGGTCTTGAAGGTACTTCACTCCTAAGCCATGAAGGGCTTTAAAAGTTGTCACTAGCATCTTAAATTGCACCCGGAAGACCACTGGAAGCCAGTGCAGCTCACGGAGGACAGGTGTTACATGGGTGCACCGAGGAACACCCTTAATCACTTGCGCGGCCACTATTGATTATATATTCAGCTCATGCAAAAAGATTGCACAAATTAATTATGAACAATGTCATAACTCAGATGCCAATATGATTCTCTAGAACATCTCTAAAATTATGTGCCATTAATGAAAAATTGGTGGGAATATATATGTCTATGGAGATTCTCAGTCATTCAAATAATTGTTGTTCCAAATTGTTGTTTCAAGAGGCAACTGAACTTTCTTTTGGGGGAGGAGGGGGGATTCCTTGAAGATGTTTTGCTTCTTATCCAAAAGCTTTTTCAGCTCTGGTTCATTTCTCGTTCTTCATAGCTGAACAAGCTTCTTAGACGAGAAGTAAAACTTCTTCAAGAAAACAAAAAGTCCAGTTGCCTTTGGAATGTGTCACTATATATATAGTTAAAAATAGTCAAAAATGAGTAGGTTAAAATATTGTGGGGTTTTCAAATTAAAAAATGATAACGTCTTGGTTCACATCAGGTTTAACTGGTTAAAAAGAAGAAATTATGGATATTGATGTGGCAATACCCATGGAATAGTAGAATAGGAGATTAAGAATTGAAGATCACAAAGTATCATGATCTAAAAATCAGGATTGGAAGATTATGGCATAAACTGGCTGTGTTTGTCCCAGTGGTTGTCAGCACACTGGGTATCATACCAAAATATATTTGACATCATTTAGAAAATTTGTGCATTGACAAAATTTCCATCTATTACAGAAGGTCACTCTGCTTGGATGTGTATGTCATCCTAGGTTCTTGGGAAGAATTAGATGTATATGAAGTCCAACACCAGTTAACAAACTGGCAGCTATGGTTTCACATTGTAATTTATTTGATAATAATTCAGTCAGCCAGATGATTAGACTGGATTTGGCTTTTTTACCTAGGTCATTTTTAAGGACTTGATAGGTGGAAATAAATGCCAAATGCAATCAACATTTGGCTGACTATGCAACCAACTATAAATAAAACACATAGATAGATTTTCTCCATGACATTCTGTTCCCAACTTCGTCTTTATGTCTTCCAACAATGTGTCCATTGCTGCTGTAATTTAGTCCATTCACATTATTGCTGGTCATCTTTTTCTCTTTCCTTCTACCATTCTCACCATTGTAGACTTTTCCAGAGAGGTAGACCTCGACTTATACAATTTGTTTAATGACCGTTCAAAGTTACGACCGTTTTTCATAGTTAGGACCTTTGCAGCATCCCCAGGATCATGTGATCAAAATCCAGATGCTTGGCAACTGGTTCATATTTATGACTGTTCTGTGACCCAAGGTCATGCGATCATGTAATCACCTTTTGCAACTTTTTCACAAGCAAAGCCAATGGGGAAGCCAGATTCATTTAACAACCGAGTTACTAACTTATCAACTGCAGTGATTCACTTAACAACTGAGGCAAGAAAAGTCGTAAAATGGGGCACAACTCCCTTAACAAATGTCTTAACAACAGAAAATTTCGGCTCAATTGTAGTCATAAGTCGAGGACTGCCTGTATATCCATAGTATGATAATTTGAAACTGGCCATTTGTGCCAAAACTAGCTAAAAACTGGTAACTTGGATTTCACTTTTTTGTACGTATAATAATGCAAAATATATGTGCTGCCCAACTCCCAGTGAACCTGCGTGGTTTAGAATTGCTACATTTAGGGACAGAAATCAATGCTACTATTGCTTTAGTTGAACAAATTAAAAGGAAAAAAAGTACAAGGTAGTACAATGAACTCAAAAAAAGGATACCTGGAGGAGAACCCAAAAGAAGTGGCATCAGTCACCCTCATCAAAAGCCTGGGTGAGGAGCCAGGTTCTTTGGAGTAGCAGTAGATAGGAATCTATTTGAATTTTGTGGGGATCCTCATTCTCGAGGGCAGGTACCGCTACAAAGAGGTCACACACCAAGTCCTGACAGATATCATTGTTTATTTGATGGAACCCAGAGCATGCCAAACCTGCTAGATCAAACTGATTAGGAAGATACTATGGGACACAGGTAGAACCTGAGGTGACCATGTCAGGCTTTATAGGTGATGGACCAGCACCTTGAATCATTCTCAGAAGATGAAGTCTTTGTGTTTATAGTATAGGAATGTATAGATTATGTTATCTCAGTAATGTATAATATATATTTTGACAATGCATATTTGATATAAATGGAGAATATGTTTGATAGCTATTGAGCAGTTGAAAAATCAGTAATGTGATGTAGATGTTAATTGAAAATGTTTTAACTCTCTTCTGGAATTTGTGAACTCTTAAAGTGTGACTATTATAGTCTCAACTTGTTGTTGCCACCCCCATAGAATATGGCATGACTAATACAAATTGTGTTGTCACTGAATATGTCTAACAACATTAGGGAGTTATCTACCCCTGATGAATATATAACATGAGCTAGAGCAGAAATGAACAGGGAGGGGGCCTACTTTTTGGGGGGGAGTCTACTTTATATGTGCATAGTATATAGTAATTCTGCAACAACAAATGAATCATAATGTTTTGTATAGATTAATAAAGAACAGATTTGTCATCTGTTATATCTCTTCTTATAGGTCAGAGTGAGTACAGAAAGTACTAATTTGGAGAACTAAACAGAGACTTTTTCTTTACTTTCAGTCACAAAGTAATCCTTCATCAAGTTCATTTATGAACGAAACATGTTGCCAGGCTCCACCAGCCTTCTATTCAGTGAAACCCATCCAGCATAAATCAGGTATCTGCTTTGAATATTAAACAACTGAGCTGAGATTTATTTCTTGTGTGGATCTTGCCCTTAAAGTGTTCAATACGTTGACCTTAGTGTGGAATTTTTGGTGCTGTCTGTGCTTGATTGTTGCAGATGTTCATTACCCGATTAGGTAACTTCACCAGTGCAAGTAAGTGTGGGGTTTGCTTCCTGTTTATATACAGTAGCTTGCTCTATCAGTGTTGGTAAATGCTGGAAACTAGGGAAAGTTATTCTATATAAGGTCTTTGTTTCTGATGGCATAGATTGATAAATGCTTATCAATATATCAATATATCAATTATTAATGCTTAAAAGTAGTTTACTCAGAAATATAAATATAGTGAAGACAGGGGAAGCAAGGCTTCTCTTTGCCACTCACACCTTGGCCAATATTTTCAAGAATACCGGCTGCACAAAATGTACAAAATAGTCCTCGGCTTATGACCAGAATTGAGTCCCAAAATTACTGTTGCTAAGGGAGTCATTTGTTAAGTGAATTTAGCCCCATTTTGTGATTTTTCTTGCCACAATTGTTAAATAATCACTACAGTTGTTAAATTAGTAACAGAGTTGTTAAGTGAATCTGGCTTCCCATTGACATCGCTTGTCAGAAGGTCACAAAAGCTGATCACGTTACCCTGGGATGCTGCAACCGTCAAAAATATGAGTCAGTGGCCAAGTGGCTAAATTTTGATTACTTGAACCATGGGGATGCTGTAATGATTGTTCAGTGTGAAAAACGGTCATAAGTCACTTTTTTCATTGTAACTTCGAACGGTCGATAAATGATCTGTTTTTAAGTTGAGCACTACATGTACTGCAGAAGTCCAGATAACCATTAGATGGCAGCAGAGAGAACCAAATGGTTCTCTGCTAAAAACTAAAGGTCAAGATCTGCTAAATCAAATCTTCATTTTGTGTGGTTCTGTCTTTTTTAGTAAGCATTAGCTAAATCATTGGGGCATCTAATACAGCAAATGATAGTGTACCAAAAACAGCTATGCTTGGTAAGATTGAGAAGCATTAGAAGGAGACAACAATGGGCAAGAGGAATGAATGTATTCATTGCCAGTGCAATGTTGCAATTGTTGGTTGCTGCTGGGCACAAGTCAAAATTGTGGACAGTTATCCATACAGTTTCCAAGAGTCAGCCCCAATGCAGTCCAGATAAGGCTCTACTAATGCCCTTGAGTTTCCTTCGTTATTTTGTGAAGATGAATACAAATTGCTCCTAGGCTCATTTAATGTAATCTTAAAGCAGACCTACTGCAAGATAAGTTAGAAGGGAAGTGTCTACAATAGTTACATTGTGGTAAAACAATTGATTGCCAGCTTACACATTTTTAAAAATGGCAAGGTCATTCTGGTTCATTCTAGCAGAAAGCATTTTAGGAAAGTACAGGTTATACAAGGATATGTCTTGCATTTCTGATTAAAACCACAGGCAGAATAAATAGCAAAGTAACACTTGTTTTATGGCTGCCTGAGCACAACTTGGACATAGCAATGAGTCAAGCTTTTTTTCTGGTGTGAAAAAAAGCTGTTTAACCTTTTGGCAGCCTTGAAGCTTCGAGGCTGCCACCTTTGATGTGTCAGATGGGAAAAACTGATTGAAATAGCCTGTACACTGGCTAACCCAGTACAGATAGTATAGACAAGAGATATATTTCCTGGACCAAGATTGGTCAAAACTTAATAAAACGGTAATTTCCTGAGTGGACCAACTATGAACTTAGTATGGGAGGTTATTACACTTTTTAATTCACTTAATACATATTTTTTTTAACAATATATTTGCTAAAAATCTTTCTTTTATACAAATAAACCTCAAAATGCTAATACACCTTTGCAGTTCACTAAACTTTATAATTTTAGTAGTCATTCAACAAATATTACATTTACCTTTTAGAGATAAAAATACTCAGGAATTGAAAAAATCTAATCTGGATTTATTTTGAAAGTTATTTAGTGCTATAGAAAGGCTAGAATGAAATCAATATTATTGCATGTGGATACTATAAACTGGCTTCACAGTTTGTATCAAATAATTGCTATTTTAATTTGGTTTACTACAGTAAATAAGCTGGTTTCCTAGATTGACAGAACATAATATGCCCAAATCAACCAAATAATAATTCTTTATACAGCATGTTGAGACACTTATTGTCTTTTAGTTTCTGATGAATTTGTTCACATGTATTTTATCCTGCATTTCATAAAAAAATAAAGAAGTGACACTTAATTCCTCCAGTTTGTTTACAAAGACATGAGGATAAAAGAGTTTGTTAATACTTGTAGAAATGATGGAAAATAATCTTAAATCAGTATGTGGAAGCTTTTTGTGCTTAAATAAAGGAAAAATAATTCTTTAAGACCTTTATGATATTCTTGTGAGTATCAGTAAAGATATTAATTATAGCTCCAATCATAAATCAAAAAGCATATTGAATTATCATTGTAAACTACTGCAGAACTGATTGTTGCTTTGCTTCAAAAATACCTTGGCAAGGCAAAGAATTATCACGCAGAGACTGAAATCTGACTGTTCCAGCTTCATTTTTCTTTCTTTCAGTAAAACTTACTTATCTTGATATCATCAGGGAATCTCAAATTCTTTCCACATCAGATTTGAAAAAATAAACAGAAATAATGAAGTGCCTCTCAACTTCAGATACTTTTATAAAATATAAAAAGCCATAAGGGTAATCGACTTGATTTTTCTTCTAAAGTGTAAGTTTTAATTTAATACAGGATCCACATACTAACACTAAAAAACAGGATGGTAGAAGTCTTTCATCACTCTGTTTTTTATCTGCATTGAAGATCTCAGAAATGTTAAGCTTTTTGAAGTAGGCCAAATTTTACCCTTCATCAGTTTCAGACAGCATAATGTCACATTGCAGTGTTGGCAAACTTATGGCCCATGTGCCGGAAGTGGCACACAGAGCCATTCCTCCTGACACGCGAGCTGCTGCCCCACGGACATGCGCACACGCCTCCCACAATTTGTGGTTTGAAAAAAAGCCTTCCTGTCCGCCCTCTATACTTGCTTTTCTTCCCTCTTCTGAAACATAGCTGATTGGCAGGGCAGCACCAATCAGCTGTTTTTTGAAAGAGGGAAGATTGTGCGCGGAGGGGGAAGCATGTGCGCATGCACAGGGATCGCGTGTGCATGCGCAAGGGCTGGGCACGTATGCATGCATGCATGCACACGCTTTCGGCACGCGGACCGAAAAAGGTTTGCCACCACTGTCATAGTATGTAGCATATATGGATAATAAAATGTGCAAATATCTGGAAGGACTTGAATAAAAACCCAAGTTTCAATTTGAGAAGCATTCATCATAGAATTCATCATCCATAATCAAGAACTAATCAAACCACAACAAAAGAACACTGATACAATATCTTGAAAATGGAATTGAACAACTTAATCCTTTCTGCTGTGGGTAACACATGAGAATTTAGATCAAATGTGCCATCTTTATTACTAGTGCTGCTTTCTTACATTGTTGGTAAATTTAATTAAATTATGTAAACAATTGAATTAAAGCTAATTGAATAAAACATTTTCATATGAGAATTACAAATATTTATGATTCAAAGAACAAACACAAAAATGTAACAATACCACAAAGTCAAAGTAAAACTTCATAAATGCAGTGAAAAAAATCTATATGCAGATAGATTGAATAAAGTACAAAAAGTATAATAAATTTAAATAAACTACAATGGTTGTAAAGTATAAGCAAGCCAAATAAATAATAAATTATGACCAGAACATTTTGAGAGGCTGTCATTTTATGATACCCAAACACCACTGCAGCATTTCATTCAAGTTGAATTCAGTATTTTTAAAATGAAGACAGCCTTCAAAATACAAAAAAAAAAAAAAATACATTCCAATGGACATGCAGCAAAAATTATATTTCTCCATGAGGAGAAAGTCTCATTGTATAACATTAACTTAAAAAATTCAGAATCAAGTGACGATTTTTTAAAAAAAAAAAAAAATTCCCAGACATTTTTCCTGCTATCCTTCTGGGCTTTTATGAAATTTTTATTTACTATGTAGAGTAATATTTCTGCTGAATTGATTTTTTCATTCCAAATATTTATTTTAGTGTCCTGCTGATTTCTCGCACTGTAACTTTAACAGTCTCTTTTCTTTAGTTCCATTACCCGGAGTTGATACAACCTGGTACAAAACCATTTCCTCCCTTGCTCCCACTCCCCCAACCAAGCATTATGGCTTATTATTTTATAGAGACTGAACAGGAAAGTCCTATTCTTGGATTTAACCATTTAAATTGGGAAAAATAATGGTGGTAAACTATTCCAAATGGGCCTATGATTTGTACAAACATTTTGTACATTGTTTCTTTATTGTTACTTTTTTCCCCTATGCCCCTAAAACTTGAAAATAGTATTCCTTGGATATAACCAAAAATATTACCTTTTTGTTACTGGTTTACATTGGGAGATTGAAAAAAAGGACATTAGAGATTTGAGAGTATGAAGTCATAATAAGTACTCTCTCACGTACTTGCTGTAAACAGAAGAGTGATCTGTATTTTTTTGTTGTTGTGTAGAGATAATCAACAGCCAACCTCTTCCCATATCAGACCATGGCAAAAGGAAAAAGAAAAAGAGAACAAGAGCTACAGATCATTTCCCTGGAAGGTTTGAAGGTTGGATTTATAACTGCTTGGATTTTGTTTGGGTGTAGTTTTGGCCTTGTGTAGATTTGTTTGCTTGTCCTCGATCCCCTATGATAGTCTTAGTTTAGGCGTACTGTAAGAGTATTGTGTTTTGATTTGTAGTGTGTTTCTTAATCTCAGCAACTTTAAGATGTAGGATTTCAATTCCCAGAACCCACCAGTCAGCATGGCTAGCTGGGGAATTCAAGCTTATCCATCTTAAAGTTGGAAAGACTGGGTTAAAAGAACAATTTCTTACATTTTTCTACTTCTTGTGCTTTGTCCTTGATTGCCTTTGCTGAAGAAGAACGAAATACAGGTATGCCCTGTTTAACAACAGCCCTGTTTAGCAACCATTTGAAATTATGATAGTGTTGAAAAGGTAACTTTATGATCAGTCCTTGAACTTACCACTATTGCAAGTTATATTATCACCATTCAGGTGCTTTGCAACCAGCCCAGATTTATGGCCATCCAGTGGTCACGTGAGTGTCACTTACAAACTTTGCATCCAGCTTTCAACAAGCAAAATCAATGGAGAATCTGGCAGTAAAATTACAAGTCATGCGAGATCTCGGTGACCACAGGGTGACCATGGCTGAACTGATGTTGTAAGTCTTTTATGGTCATGTGATGTTTCACTTAATGACCATGGCACTTAGCGACACAGTTGCTGCTCCCAGCTGTGGTCATTAAGTGAGGACTAACTCTAGTTTAAATTCACATTGCATGGTGTCATATTTCATTGATATTATTCCAATATACAGTTGAAAAGGAAAAACCATTAGCAATTAAAATATAGAAGATAAAATAGAGAGGATCACAACCTTTCAGAAGTGATGTTTTCCACATGGAAAACTGATAAACGTTTCTCCCATGTTATTGTCTTTAATTTCTTGATGAACTTTTTCTTCTTTAATTTATTTATTTATTTACTTATTTGTTTCGATTTATATCCCGCCTCATTTCCCGGGTCAGGGGAACTCGAGGCGGCTAACAACAATAAGAACAATAAATACAATGTAAAAACCTCTTGTAAGCACTCAATCAACAATCAATCAGCATTTCAGGAGGGGAAGGTTGGTCAATTCCAGGCCCACCGAAAAAGCCCGGTCTTTGTGGCTTTCCGGATGGCCAGCAAGGTGGAGATGGGCCTAATCTCTGGGGGAAGTTGATTCCAAAGGACCGGCGCTGCCACTGAAACGGCTTTAGCTCGGGGCCCTGCCAGTCAACATTGTTTGGCTGACAGGACCCGTAGCATTCCAAATCTAGGGGACCTAACTGGGCGCTGGGAGGCACAAGGCGGCAGAATTAATAGCAAATGTGTTTACTGAATTGTCCACTGTTAATTCCTTCTGCATATGGGATGATTTTATTTATTTATTTATTTATTAGATTTATACCCCGCCTCTCTTCACCCCTTCCAGGGGAACTCGAGGCGGCAATGATGATGATGATGATGATGATTAATAATAATAATCTCACAGTCAGCCAGAAGTTTAGATTGGCTTTCACATTTTTGTCTACCTATTGAGTCCTTATCAAGCACCTGGGATAGGCAAATCTGGATGTTTTTTTGAAAATTATTATTATTATTGTTATTATATTACTTGTATGTTACTACCACTACTACTACTACTACTATATCTCTTTTATTCATTAAACATGAAACTCAGTCAACTGAATATTTAAAAAGGTATCACAAATACCATTGACTGGCGCTGATGGTTGATAGGTTGCTGCCAGTATCCTAGGTATCAAACAAGTATCTTCTTAAAATGTACAATGTTTTGAGTAGCGCAGTTTTTTGCAGTTCCGCTGGTGTTATTGCAGGAAGTTGTTGTTGGTGGTGTTATTATTACTATTATTGTTATTGTTATTGTTATTTGGCAGATTTGTACAAGCTCACTGCAGAGATGCTTGGTGAGGGTTCCTATGCCAAGGTTCAGGGAGCAGTTAGTTTACAGACTGGAAAAGAATATGCAGTTAAGGTGAGGAAAACATCACAATTTTCTTTTTGATTAAGAGCGTTGTTGCTTTAAAATGTGATTTCCACTGCGAGAACCTACAAGAACCCAGTTATCAGCCATACTAATAACTAGTTCAGACTTATGGACTTCCAACTGCCTCAGGAATTCTGGGATTTGAAGTCCACAAGTCATAAAAGCGCCATAGTTCTCCACCCAGTACTAGCTCTAATCGTTTTTTCCCTTCAACATATTAAAATTAAAAGACTGTGTCAGTGGCAACATTTGGCATCATGCAAAATTTTCTACTCCAGCAACAGGAATCACTTTTCTTCCCAATGGTTCATGAAGGCTTCTGAAAGCTCATCTGGAGGGCGTAGGGTTGAGTGGATCTGTAACATGGTGCAAGAAGTGATTTTGCCAATAAAACCCAGTCTTGTCAGGCGGACAGAATTGGATATAATGCAATAATCATTGTGCAAGAAGTTTTTCATTTTAAAAAACTTTCCAATTTTTTGCAACAGATAATTGAAAAAAACGCTGGACATAGTCGGAGTCGGGTATTTCGAGAGGTGGAAACATTGTATCAGTGTCAGGGCAATAAGTAAGTATTAAATTATAAAACCTCTTTTGTTAAAAATGCCACAAAATAAGATTTGCAGCAATAGTTTATTCTTGGTATAAGTGTAGAAAGTAGAGCTCAAATATCATCCCTCATTAAATTATGTTGATAAAGCACAAAGGGTAGACTTGAAGCAAATGCTTCTACCAAAATTGTTCAGGTCCTTTTGGCTCCTACTCAGTTATTTAATAATGCATGCCTGGGAATTAGAGAGAGCACAAGACAAGTGAATTATTTTTCAGATTTATTAAAGATACTGATTAATTTTAGAAACATTAATATTGATGATTTTAGGATTAGACCAATGTGATTATTTTATTGTTTATCTGAAAACATCAGAATATTTCAAATGACGCTTTTGGGGATACTTGTGCCTTTTGATGTAGTAAGAAAATAAGACTTAGTATGATCACCTGTGCCTTGTTTTTAAGGAACATTTTGGAATTAATAGAGTTTTTTGAAGATAGTGTAAGGTACTACCTTGTGTTTGAAAAACTGCGAGGAGGTAAGTATGTATTTCCCTTCTTTTGTCTCTGCCTTCCCCCCCAATTTTGTGATAATATTGACTCTGCCTTAGTTTAATCATTCAAACTTTTAACAGAAATATATACTTGTATCTTACATTATATAACACTTGGATTTTCATTCATAGCCTATTTTAAATATTTTTATTGTACTCATGTATAAAGCTGAAATATTTATTATCCGGATAATATTGGGATGGTTCTTGAAAAATGAACCATCAGTTCGTCACTCAGAATAATTACATTATATTAAAGTGCAGAAGACTTGTGTTTTTTAGTTTTGAGAATTGGTCACATATATAAAAAATATGAAGTTAGGAAACAGATTACAAGTCCCTCTTTGCAGTGACAAAATATCATACACAATTTCACAGTAAAAATCTATACAACTACATATTATTCAAAATTGATGGCAGGAGGGGAGATTTTGAAAATGTGAACACTCTTGATTAAACTTTTGGCCTTTCATTCCTGATTATAATAGTAATTTTCTATAAACAACTTTGGGATAAATGTCATACTTGTTTCTGAAGAAAACAGACCAGTCTGCATGGTTTCTAACCTGTTGAGCTGTGATGTCGGGGCTATAAAATAAATTTCTCTTCTGTAATTACCTCTGCTGCTGTTTTTGTTGAGATAGGAATCTGGGCAATTTGGTTGTCACAAATATGTCTATACTTATTATAGAGTTTGGTGTCTTCAGATGTTTTGCCCCCAAAAAAGCATCTACCTGTCCTTTTTCCTCTATAGGATCTATCCTGACGCATATACAGAAGCAAAAGCACTTTAATGAGAGGGAGGCCAGCCAAGTGGTGAGAGACATTGCCTGTGCATTGGATTTTTTGCACACAAAAGGTAAAAATGTACATATTCCTATTTCCAAGCTCATTAGCCATCAGCTTTCCGGCTAGGCAAGGTTTGCTTGTATACTTATACGGTATGAAATTACTTCTGCGTTTAAGCATTTTGGATGCCTTTTTCTAACATAAATGGCACAAAGGTTTTGACACTGTGGTTGTTGGCTTTGAGGTACAATGAACGAACATAGTCCCTATTGAGCTATTGCACAGGCATGATGATTCAATATAAATGACCCTTACAGGGGATTTGGAGAAGATGAACAATGCTCATATTAACTATGTGCTTAAAGGTGGCCCACATGCCTTATAAGCAGATATGTGGCACTATGTGGAGGACGCTGGGCAACAGATCTGGGTTATGAAATAGCATGGATTATTATTTTTAATTAAAATAATACAGAATTATGTATGCAACCCAACCTGGTTACCATAAGGTTGTAAAGATTTTTAAGTTTCCAGTTTCCAATCCATTATTACAGTCTTGAGAGTCGCACAGTAGTGCCACAATATTAATTAATGTTAAAAATTTAAAATCAATATTGCGAGCATAAGTCATACCAGTAAGGATGATTGGAGAATTAGAAATTACTTCTGATGAAGAAAGACAGAATGAAATGAGAATTGCGAAGAAAAGATTCTGGTAAGAGTTTTTCAAATAGCTAACTAAGACTGTCACACAGAAAGTCAAGACCTGCTCCGGGATATGGGACAATGGATTTAAGGTTTAGGAAGGCAAAAATACAGCTGAATATTAGAAACAAACTTCATAAGAATTTGAGTGGTTTGAAAATTGACCCAGTTATGAAGGGAGGTAGTGGTTCTTCTCCGGTAGATGTATTTAAGTGCAAACTAGACAGCCATCTGTTGGGGAGTCTTTAATTGTATATAAATGGTCATTTCTAATGACACGGATCAAATTAATGTAAGTTTTGCTCACCTCTTTACCTTAACAGTGACACTTAATGGTACAGGTGATAAATTCAAAATTTTTAAAAATATTTAAGTAAAACATTTATTTTTAAACCCAAAGCTTCTTTCTATGTAGTCTGTGGCCAGTTAAAAAATAATAATTAAATTTGAAGTGAGTAAAAGTTCCTCCTCCTCACACATCTATAATATCTGCATGAAGAGGTTAGTGCAGTTACAGGAACACTAAAATTACAATGTAATTACATGGTAGTTTGAAGCCAGCTTGCCCTCCATTTTCACAGCTTTTGCTTAACAACACCAAAAGTAAACATCAGTGGCCTATGTAGTTCATCTCCAGCCATCCTATATGAGATTCTTTGTCTCTAAATGAATCAGTGTGCCTGAGTTTGCTTCACTAACACAGGATGCTACTTGTGTGCAGTAATATTAATAGTTGGGCAATACAGTGCAATCACCCCATTGTCTTCTGTTTAGAGGCCAGGCGCCCTTTTGTTTCCCAGCTGAACAAATGCTTTGGTCAAAATTCTGAAAAAAGAAAACTATCCTTTTGAAAACCTACGCATCCTTATACATTTGCAGTTTCCTTGGAAACTTAGATTCATAGGTTCTCTTCTCACAGTTGTGAATACTCAAGGTGTGGGTGGAAATGCGTGTCAAGTGCTGACTTTAGAAGTTATGCCATCGCCCCTCAGGACTCTTTAGAACTCTGGTTTAGCTTGTGACGAAGCCAGTCACTGCTGGTATCCATGTATTGACAACATGAAGAGCTTATAAAGCAGGGCTGTCAAACTCCTGGCCCACGACCCAGATGTGTCATGCACTGGCCACGCCCATGCCCAGTTTAGCATGATTTCGCCATGACAATGTGTGTTTGACACCCCTGTTATAAAGGAGACATATTTTATTTTTTGTCCTTTAAAAAAGGTACCAGTATTACAAGTATACATACACCAAGAGCTATTAAAAATAGTCCATTAGCCAGTACATTTCATTTTTGTGTTAGAAATGCTTCTGAAATATCTGGATTGTACTATGTAATTTGTGGGAGTTCAAAATTCATGTGAAGAGCTAAAGGCTCTTTCTGAATTCTTTTTAAATTTCATTTTTAATGCCATTATTCTAATGCATATTATTTCTCCTGTACAATTATTTGGAAAATAACCAGGAATATTTCAGAAAGTTTGAATGTAACTTTAAAAGATGATTTAAGTGCAATGGAATTAGTAGCTACTGCAGACATAAAAAAGCAAATATTTTCTCTATTTTTGGCATTGTTGTTTTGGTCATGACTCATCTTTCTGTGTTACTACAGGTATTGCGCATCGAGATCTAAAACCTGAGAATATACTCTGTGAATCTCCCAATAAGGTGTGCCTATGTTTTGTAATTCTACTTTTTTACTTTTCATTGGGCTTAATCTATTTCCTCAATGATTTGACTTATATGTGTTGTTCCTTCTTATTTCATTTCAGGTATCACCTGTAAAAATTTGTGACTTTGATCTTGGAAGTGGGGTGAAACTCAACAGTGCATGTACTCCAATCTCTACTCCTGAACTTACTACTCCGGTACGTAGGTTCCTGTATTTTGAAGAGTTGGCTATGATGTGAGAACAGAGGGCAACAATTCAATATGTTGTGCTGCAGAGTTGCTCAGATGCACAGCCTAGCTGGAGTTTAGTTGAATTACAAAAAGTGAAACATCAAGCATGTCAATATTGCATTTTCCAGACAATGTCTTGCTAGGTTTTTTGTTTGGGATTATAGATGATTCTTAGAATAAATTGCTGCATTTTTCAAGTTTGAAAATTATAAGAAAATAGCTCCCAATAAGATCATGGAAATCTTGACAATCGCCCTAATGTAAAGTATCATTCGGTTTGATACATACAATATTTGGAAATGTTTGTTTTTATGCTTTCTTGCTACAGCAGTATTCTCAAGCAGGTAAACAGTCTTTGTTTAAGAAGTTCTTATAATTTAGCTGTGCTTTTAGAAAATACTGATTTGAAAAAGCAGACTATATTTGTTTGTTCGGAAAGATATGATGGGCCATCATAGTATCTTTATTCATGCTAATATTATATATATTCATATGATATGCAGGATACATGACAATAAAATATGGAAAAGCCCTGCAGATCTGATACAGGAAGCCTTGATCAGCATGATAGGCAGATTGAAGCTGAAATAAATGTGGCGTAAACTGGATAGGATTCAGTTTTACGTATTTCAATGTCAGGAAAAAATTGTTCCAAAAGGTCCCTTGAATGGATGCAAAGTTTGATAGAAAAGGGAATTGTTGTGGGCAATTCCATCCAGTAAGGGGCAGCATAAGAAAATAAGTGGAATCGTACCAGGAAGCACGAAACCTAAAGATCGCTGAAAATGGTAGTATGCAAAAGCAGAATTACATATATATCTCGTCCCTATGAGTGTATACAAGAGACTGCAAATAAATAAGAAAAATTATAAACATACTAGTTTATTTTCTTAGATCAGGTTTATCCTCTTGTAGCCAACAAGACTTACAGCTTTAATGCTGTATAATAGGACTATTGAACAGTCCTTTTGCAATGTATTTCAGATATTTTTTTAACATTGAAACTATTCATGTGATTGACAGTTAACCTGTTAACATATTCACATGCCAAATTCCAAAATTATGACTTGCGCATGCTAAATCAAACCATTATCCAGGCTAGGTAATCAAATTACTAGAAAGTTAAGAAGAGAGAACACAAAGAGTTATTTTCAAAAGCAAAATATAACACAATCAAATATATTGGGTACCTCAATCTCAATCATTTCAATAATTCCTTATCAATGCACATTAGAAGGATTCAGGTGTTGCTTTTACTTGTTTTCTTTCTTGTATTTTTCAATCTCAGAAACTTTAAGATGTGTGGACTTCAACTTCTGGGATCTTAAAGCCATTGAGGTTGAGAAACACTGGGGGCAATGTGCTGACTCTGTAAACCACTTAGACAGGGCTGTAAAGCATTGTGAAGTGGTATACAAGTCTGTTGCTTTCAGATGGTTGCAAGGCATAGTAAGGAATCCTGGTTATAAGGTCCCTGGAATGTGGTTTACTGTATATGTTTCTCCAAAACTCCTTCTAACTCATGACCAAACATTAAAGATCCAGGAGAGATTAAACTTTGAAAATGATGAGTGAATATGAAATGGTACTAGAATAAGTCACTTTGTATTGGACAATACATTTCTAAGAGAGTTGCAAGAATTTTAAACTATGTATTTAAAAGAAATTTTATGCATTGCCTGATTCAACTCATCCCAGAACTTGACTGGCAGAGGTTTGGGATGATAAAGGGTATATTTGCATTTAATTAAAATCTGCAAGGTTAAGTTGTATCACCAAGCCAACTGTTTGTTACTACGCAAAAAGCATTCTGAAATTGTGTATATATTCAAGTACTCTTTACCGAGACATCTACAAATTAACATTCTCAATTTCATTTTTGCTTCTTCATAATTCTTGCTGTTGCCCAGCAACTGTGCCATAGTTTATTGCCAGGGTTGTGGGAGGCAGATCTGCAATCTTATGCTTATTTCCATAAAGTGTGAAATGCTGCCCGCACTTTAAAAAAATAAGAAGTCTTGGCTTTAAAAAATGTTCAGTTTGTATTGTGCTACAAATATGAATTAAATTTACGCTACAGCGTGCCTGGGTCTGGGAATCTCTTATCTGCCAGGGTTAGACTGAATGAGTTGCATAGACTAAATTTCCAGAGAGATAAATACTTTGTATCGATGAGAAGTAATAATCACAGTAATAATCACAGTAAGTTGTGTAGAACTGATTAGATCAGTCCAACTTTGGAATCTTTATATGCTGGCTGGGGAATTCTGGGGGCTGAAGTCCCCATATCTTAAAGTTGCCAAGGTTGGGCACCCCTGGCTTAGATTGTCCTGTCCTTCCTCCATCCTTCTGGACTTCTTCAACATCTGCCAGGATCCTGCTACTAAACTGATACTGATTTAAAATTAACAGCGTCAGAATTTCCTACATTGGGTTTAATACTCTGCCAGCTTTGAGGGAGGAAAATAGTCATTCCAAATAGCTATGAGATGTTACTAATCATATAATTTGTAATACAGGTAGTCTTCAACTTATAATCACAATTGAGCCCAAAATTTATGTTGTTGAGTGAAATATTTGCTAAGTGAGTTTTGCCCCATTTTACAATCTTTCTTGCCACAGTTGTTAAGTGAATCACTGCAGTCGTTAAATTAATAACACAATTATTAAGTCAATCTGGCTTCCCCGTTGACTGGCTTGTCAGAAGGTC
>JANHGC010006235.1:54254-68869 GCA_027560395.1 Boaedon fuliginosus | reverse complement strand
GCGCTGCGCGCGATCGACTGATCACTGATCGCTGTTCTGTCAGAGGGCTCGCAGAACCGCACCAAGATTTCTCAGTCGATCGCGCACAGCGCGCTTTTGACAGCCTTTTGGAAAGCGCGCCCACGAAGCGGGTAACCAGCAAACCGGTAGGAACCCACCCCTGTTTCCAGTGAGTTCAACAGGTATTCTACTTCCCCTACTACTGCTACTTAACTAATCTCAAAGTACCTGATCACTGTAGGGCCTTTACTCTCACACAATGTCAGCCTCCTCTCAGCTGTCCTTGAAGGCCAATACAAAAAGATTCCTTATGAGTGGGACAACATCCCTGTGACTCTGGACACATACAAACAGCAGAGCATGTACTGCTCGAATGCCTGTATTACAGATACATTCATGCCATTATTGTCACGAACTCTAGTGGAGGGATCTAATATGAAAATCTTAGGATATCAGCTTGTCCTATCACCATTATAAGACAAATACCCAGGGGGTACAGGACAATTTATTGCATAAATACCCAGGGGGTACAGGACAATTCTATACTTCCCTACTGCTAAATACTAATCCTGCTACAACATTGCCAGGTTCTGCTCAGCATCACTTAAAATCCACCAGATGATGATCTGTGACATAAACTAAATGAGCATTTAGTCCATCATTTTAGAATGCTCTGTGATGGATTTCATCTACCATGTATTAACCTTTATTTCCCCTACACCCATTTAATGCCCCTACTTCTCCTTTTAGATTCCTATTAGACTTTTGTTTATCTATATACTTGTTTTATATTTTTGGGATTTTTATAATTATTATCTTCAAGACTCTGATGCATTTCTATGCTTTTTAATTGACTGTAACCCCACCCTTCCTTATGCTAGTCCTTTCTTTAACTTTCCACGCCTCTCACTCATGATAGCCTATTTTATTCAGATGTATGATGGATGGGAAGTCAAATCTTCTCTGCACCCCTGATGCAAACTCTGGTGGAGGGATCTAATATGGATATTTTAGGATATCAGCTTGTCCTAATTTTTGCTTCCTGTATTAATCCCCATGCAGCTCACTGTAAAAGTTAAAGTCTCCCTTTATAATGTTTACTGTTTTGAATAGCTGGTCTTGTGCCACAACATTTGCATGCTAAGATTGATCTGGCTCCATGGGGAAGCAATGGATCTTCTGCATTTCCAATCAAAAGCAGTGAAAAGGCTATTGCCATGGATTCTCATCTGAGTTGCGAGATACATTTTCAGTGCGGCCAATAATTTCATCAGCCTTTATATGCAAGGAAAGGCAAACACTATCTTTGTGTTTAGTTCATGACAGTGCAAAGCTCTGAACCGATTGGTAAAAGGGCCAATTATGAGCATGTCTGGCAATTAAAAATAATTGGGAAGCAGATTTGCCACTAACTCTTCCAAGAATGCCAGTTATGATATAATGATGTTTCATTAAACAGGCTGAAAGCTGTGAGCTCCGTATGGCAGATGCAATTAGGAAGGATCATAAGGAAAGAGGAAAAAAGGAGGAACATTAAAAATACCCCAGCAATGATTAGCATTGCATTTAATGGCCACTTCATTAGCTAATTGATTTCTTATTAGTTACAGGAGAAAGCCCAGTTAGGGGCTCTGCACAACTAATTAACAGCATTTACACAATTAGTCCATTGCTCATTTGGTAACCAAAAACAGCCTTGGAACTGACTATGTTTGTGATGCTCTGAGCCATTTGATGTGTTTGGCTTTCTTTTATTATTGCACTAATATTGGCTTAACCATCAAATAAAATATTCATTCCAAAAGGACTTTACCAATTTCAATCAGTATTTGGGGTGGGGTGGGGGGGAGGAAAGGTTTAATCATTCTAACAAGAAAATCAGAACTTCCTTCCTTTCTTTACTTCCTCTCACACATCTGCTCCTTATTTACTGCTAGGCAATGACTCCAAAACTGTCATGAAAGAATCAAATTCGCCTTAAAGAAATAAGCAACAATCTTGATGAATGCTATATACAGTAACCATCAGAACAGGAAAGCTCTGAGCTGTGCTGATCAATTTCCTTAAAGATCTACTCTTCCCTAATATATCCCATGCTGCAGGTGACCAGGGGAAAAGAAGAGAAAAAAAGGCTCTTGAAGCATATCATTTGTCCAGAAAATCCAAATTCATCTCCAGAAAAAATATTTATTTTTATATTAATAAAGATACAAATTATATAAAGGGGAAAAGTACAGTATATTGATGTTAAACTGAAACATCATATTTTCAAGGGAAAGAAATAATTTTCTCTCTGTTAGGTATACTTTTTGTAGACATCTTTGTTATTCTTTTAGAAGAAAATTTGCAAAATTACAGTTAAATATATTTTGAAGCGATTTTTCTAATTCCTAGGCATCAATCATGATTATAATTTCCTGAGGGTAGATCCCCTGAATTCAATGTAGATAACACAGCACTGTAATTTATTTATTTATTGGATTTATATCCCGCCTCTCTTCCCCTGACGGGAGAAGAGATATCCCGCCTCTCTTCCCCTGACATAGAATTATTGCTATGTTTACCTACTTGAAATTAAGAAGATGTTGCTAGTCTCCTAGATACCAACTATGTCTAGGAGAGAGCCCTTTTCTTACATACACTATCACAGAAACTCCAGCATATTTAAATAATTCATGCATCTGGAATTTCTTGATTATCATTTCTTGGATACCACTCAAAAATGGTAGGTGTAGGCAATCCCAAACGAGAAAAATAAAAGGGGGGGAGGATAAAATTTAGGGGAGACTACTAGAGATATTCTCAGGTGCAGTGATGCCCATAAGCATCTGTTTATTGTACTATATTATTTATTTATTTATTATTTGGACTTACAGGCCACCCAGCTCCGACAGGACTTATTATTGACCTTGACAATAGTTTTAATAACAATGGATTCATAAAATGGCTTTTTAAGTGCTGACATTTTGTCCTTCATTTAGGCAGTAACAAGTCTTCGATAGCTAGCTTTATTATACCTCTTTCCTTCTTGTATAAAAGTCCAAGCTCTTAACCAGCCTTTTCCCCAATGGCTACCTTCCACAAATCTATGGCTTCTTTGTGATTCTTACCTAACAAGAATTAATATAATAAACAATTAAAAAGACTCCTTGACTGATTAACACTGAGGTAATTCAGAAATGCCAATATATTAATTACTCTGCTCAAGAGTCCCCCCCCCAATTCAACCCTCTGCTATTCTTTTCTTTCTTTAATGTGTCTTTGCAGTGTTGAAAATGGGGCATAATTTTAATTTAGCCTTAGTGTACTAATTGTGGCTAATGGAAAAACACTCTCTGAGATGCAGAGTGGTAATTAATCCTCTTTCCCCTCCCAAACCCTTATTTCCTGCTAATTTGTTCCTTAATGTATTTTCAAATGGTGGGCTCTAATGGATGGCCATTTCAGCCTGACAATTTTTTTTATTATATATGTAGATAATATATTGTCTCTCTTCCACATTATTGTTTCTATTCTGCTGGTAATGAACATTTATATCTTGTTTGTTTATACCTAAGGATGATTAAAACAAAAATGTGTAATAAACACTACAGACTACCATAGTAAAACTGAAATTTAAAGAATAAAATTTATGCAACCAAGCATCATGAAAAGATGCACAATCCAAGCATTGCTGAAAGTCCTTAAGGCCACCTTCAATGAGGTAGCCTCACTGAAGGCAATAGCTTTTAAGTGGCTGCATAAAAATTGCACTGTGCTTCATATTTAATGTGAAATCTGTGTTTTAGCTAACAAAATTGCATCATTACCAGTAGACTTTTCAGGTCATTTAATTCCTGAAATATGAAGTATATGAGAATATATATGTTGTAAAAGAGAGTTATTCAAAAAGTATCCACATAGCTTTGTACATCTCAACTTTGGATTTGCCCAATTTAAGTTTAGGACATAGCACATTTTTACTATACCATTATTCTGTATGGGGGGAAATACTTTTGTGAGGCAGAACAAGCAGAGAAGGCAATGCATGATGAGAGAATGAAAGGATGCATTTTGTAGAAATTCATATAGCTTATTAATGTCACATTATGTTCAACTGGACTAGTTTTGAACATTCTCAAATAATTCTTTATCTAGAGTAAACACTCTGCTTTGCTTTGGGGATGCTACCTAATGTACTAGCACCTGCACAGTGATGTGAAATATGATGTATGTTCTGTACAAAAGACAGGAACTCGATGATATTTGCAGGAAGACATTGGACAAAAAACATGGTATTCAATAAATTATTGCTGAACTATCTATGTGAAAGCTCTTGCAACTATACATCAAAATTTATTTTAACTTACTTATTTTAACTTACTTTAATCAAACACAAAGTATATATGACATGAAAGAGTGAAAACAGGAAAACATGGAAGATCGTAAGATAAATAAAAACAAACCAGCTGAAAGAGGTTCAAGCAAAAGGGAAACGATGAAATGGAAATCAAATGATAAGTTGTTCACTCATAAAGAAGAGCACTAAGCTACCTTGAACAACAGTTGTAACGTCCCCAATGGTCACATGATCAACATTCAGATGTTATTTTTGACATTTGCTTAGGGATGTGTGATCACTGATTGCAATCTTCTGACAAGCAAAGTCAATGGGGAAGCCAGATTAACTAAATAACTCTATTACTGACTTAACAACTGCGGGGATTCACTTGACAATTGTGGCAAAAAAGATTGTAGAAGGGAGCAAAGCTCAGTTAACAACTGTTTCATTTAGCAACATAACTTTTTTGGGGGGGAGGGGCTCCCAAATGAATGATCATTACAAAATTGAATTTTAAAAAGGTTTTGCTTTTCAACATTTGTAAGTAAAATAATAAATCTTGATGCTTTTGAAAATACCCAGATTGTGGGTACATTACCAGTTGAGAAGTATTAGACTGTGGTTGAAGTAAATGCTACTAAATGCTTCCAAATGTGGTTGTAAGTCAAAGACTACTTGTACTTCAGTTTTTTTAAAAAAAAAATTGATATGATTTTATTTGGCTTGCTTTCTGGGGATCCATATAGTTGGTTGTTTATGGATATGTATGTTTGATCCAGGTCAAAATAAATATTAAAAATGAGTAGTTTGTGTTGACAACTGGTGTGACAAAGGGTGAGCTACACAGTTCTCTCTCTGCACTCCTCCAATTTTACTAATCGCTTGGGATTTGAGCATAGTACTATACATATCCAAATAATGATTTTCTTGAGCAAGGTTCAAAAGATTGTTTGGATTTTTAAATAATGCCCAATGTATAGGGGCACCCAACCATCAGAGTTTTTCAGATTCTGAAATGGAGAAACAGTGAATCAACCATCTCTACCCTGTCTTTGATGCTATAAAGCATTATCCTAAATTCTAATCTTATTTTAGTAAATAAGAATCAGATTCATACTCCAAGAAATATCAGCTGAAATTCTGTATAGGGAAGAGCTGATCTCTTCACTGTGGTCAGCTGAAGTCATCTTCTATCTATCATACACAAATGGTCTGTTTGGGTAATTGTGGGAATTTAAAAGAGTAATTTCCCAGCCTATTATTAGGCAGTCATTATTAGACAAATAATAGCCTATTATTTCCCAGTCATTAGAACAGAGTGCCTGTAGAGAAGATGTTTAGCCAACAACAATAGACACTGGGATTTGGGCATCCATCAAAGGATGCCAAGTTGGGATGTTAATCCTACTGGCACAGTCATTGTACCTTTTAAGAATAATAAAAGAAAAATGTCTCTGCAAGTTTTTTCTCTCTCTTTCTGCTGGTATAACAAGGCACACCTCACTTAAAAAAAAACAATTTGTAAAGGCTAAGATGCCTTACCTTTATGCCTTACCTTACCTTACCTTAGGTCAGAACTACAAATTAAAAAGTAGTAATACACCTAACATTTTAGCTATGGTTTCCCAATTCAGATGTGGTCTTGTGTTTTCAGTAGGAATTTGCCTCAAAGATAGGTAGCTAGCAAATAAAGCTTCTTTCAGATATATAGATAGTGAAAGAGACAATTGTTGCATACTGTATTGGTATGTAGCAGAATCAATTAAAAGCAAACACACCCCAGCAACCTTTTTTTTAAATTTACTTTTTTTGGAGCATGGAGGCAGAAAAGAGGATTATGATGCTTCTCCTTCTGAGATGTTTATTAATGACCTTAAAAAGCCTGCATACAGCCTTTGATTTGTAGTTTTTAGATCTGCATTCAGCAAAACAGTCTGCCAATATTGAAAGACCTGCATGCTAAGCACTTAATTAGAAACAAATTGATATTGCTACTATAACCTGCTTGTTGAATGTTAGCTAAATGACATCTACCCTTGCT
Organism: Boaedon fuliginosus; assembly: GCA_027560395.1. Taxonomy (NCBI): domain Eukaryota; kingdom Metazoa; phylum Chordata; class Lepidosauria; order Squamata; family Lamprophiidae; genus Boaedon; species Boaedon fuliginosus. The sequence continues at coordinate 62,507 of JANHGC010006235.1, read as the reverse complement.
TATTGACTTTTTTCAAATTAAGTACAAATGGGCAGTACTAATATTAAGAAGCAAGCTATGCTTTATAAATTGATGAGCTGTACTATTAACACCTTACTCAGGTCATAAACCTACCAAATGCGAGGCATCCATGATCGTTCATGAAGATCCATAAAAAATGTATGTTTCTTTGCCAGTGTATATCATTTGTATGGAGATAATGAATACTTGATGACATTAAGGCCAGAAGTCAACTCCCAGATCTTATTACAAATCTAGGGAAATTACCTTTTTCCTGACCTGTATTGTGACCTAATGGTCTAGGAGGAGTTCAAGGCCAACTGTTCATTCAGCCTCACCAAACTCTGTATAGAAGATACAACATACAGATGCATTAAAATCTTACTTTAATAAGAAGTGGATTTACAGCACCTCTACTGAGATTTCCTGCATGCATCTTCACACTTTGAAAACTGTGACACAACTGTACACAATGTTGGTGGATGTTTTGAGGATAAAAGATCAGACATGGGACACAATGTATTCTCGGTCTCCAGTGACTGAGAACAGTCACAAAATATCTCTTGTACAAATGTTCATGCATTGCCAGTGTATGATGTTACAGGTGTGAAATTATTCCTATGTGTTCAAAAATATGGTCAAGTGTTGCTCACAATGATCACTATCAGCAGCACATTCTAAAGTTTGCCAGAGGAAGTGAGGCCATGCCTGCTGCCTTCCAGAAGTGGATTTAGTCCTGGACCAATCTCAAACCAAAATGGGACAACTGGTCACGTCCAACTCACCATGGGACAACTCGTCACAGGACAATTCAACAATTAAATTCATTTGAATTTTGTCATTCACATTTCATTTTGTTCCATCTTTGACATCCTTTCTTTAATGATTCTAGTCCACCATTTCTTCAGTATTAGTGTAACTCCCTTGGCGAGTTGGCCATGGCAAGTCAGCTGTGGTGAGTTAGCTTGGAGGAGATGTCCTAGACCTAGATCCTCTCCACCTGTCTGATAAAATTGCCCAGATTCGGTCGGACTTGGATTCTGGCTGGACAGGATCCATGGAGGTGAGGTGACCGGGGCAAGTCTTAGTCCTGTTATCTGGGAAGAGTTTGTTCCTATGGGCCCTGATGATGTGGACAAGGTTGTGGGGGCAATGAGTGCCATGATCTGTTTATTGGACCTGTGTCCCTCCTGGCTGGTTTCGGCTGGCCGGGAGGTGACATGCAGCTGGCTCCAGATGATTATCTATGCTTCTTTGAGTGAGGGGTTCTTCCCTCCAGTCTTGAAGGAGGCAGTGGTGAGACCCCTCCTCAGGAAGTGGTATTATAGTTCTTCAAAATATAATACAACTGCAGGGATTTGTCTAGGCAGTCTCTGAGAATTAGACATGATTGAATAGAAGAAAAAAAAACATTTATTTTCTACCCATTTGTACATTTGGGGCTTACTGCCATGCATTTCTACTTTAGCTGATGAACAGATGATCTGGATGAATTCTGTCAAATTCTCTGATACAAAACTTCCCTTCAATGATGAAAAACTATTCAGGTCAAGAAGTAGGAAAGAAATCTGCTAGCCATGACTTTTACAAAATTCAGAATCTAACACTATGACAAAGTTATGCAAAAATTCAGAAAACACAAGGGTGTGATTTCTTTTTCCTCATATAACAGCCTCATGCCATAAAGATGGCATGAATAACATATTTTCCACATTAATATACTTTGTTCTGTGATTTCCCAAATATATCCCTACTGGTAGGTCATCTGCATGTACCGGTTTTTCATCTTGCTCCCTTTCAATCTGCTTCTCAGAAATATCAACATGCATCATTATTCAGTGTTCATGTAAAGCCAGATGCTGATCATTTGAGCCATTTTGATTTATAAGTTTGCAATTCTGCAGTGATAGACAAAGAGGCCACAGATTACTCAGATTTTATTACTTGAGTTTAGGAAAATTGAACATCCTAATGAGATACAGATGTAAAGTTACAAGCACAGTATATAACGTGACCTGGTTTTCATTTAACTCTTTTCTTGATTCATTTGTTTCTATACAAATCCCAATTAGAAAAAAATATTTTGTAAATGTTGAAAGACAAATGATGTAGATTTGATTCAATTAAATTTGAATGCACATGACTCTGGATTAGTTGAATTAGTAGAGGCCTTTACAAGCATTGTAATAGTTTTAGCGAACTGCATGTGCAGGTGTTGGCAAGGGACCTTCCCAAATCAACAGATGATCATTACAAAATTGAATTTTAAAAAGGTTTTGCTTTTCAACATTTGTAAGTAAAATAACAAATCTTGATGCTTTTGAAAATGTCCAGATTGTGGGTACATTACCTGGTGAGAAATGTTAGACTGGTTGAAGTAAATGCTACTAAATGCTTCCAAATGTAGTACATTCCACTTAAGCTAGGCCTGCTTAATGTGAATACTCACTTGCTCAATCCAAACCCTAGAACCATTAATAGCCTCATTAGTTTTCATTTTAAAAGCTCTAATTAAGCCTTTCTTATGCTGCCAAGTATTTCAAGAGTACCTTTTGAAAAACAAGTCTGTTTAGTTTAAGACAATCTGTTATGCCAATACTCTGCCTAGCTAAAGGATTGTTTAGTTACACTGTTAAGCAATTCGCCTTTGGGAATTCATGAAAGGAAACCCTACCAAAAAATGAAGCATGCCATAAAATAAATGTAAAAAAATAGCAATTAGTTTATATCTGCCATATTTATGTGACACCCACCTGTCTGCTCTAAGGGGCCTCATGTTACTGTATATTGAGGGTGAAAATGTAGCACTGTGACCTTTGAGAATTGCAAGACTGTGGTATATGGGTGAACAACCTACAGCCCATAAACTAATTTTATAATCCTGGTCCTAGGATTAATCTGGATCTTTGCTAAGGGCTCCCTGACTCTCTCCTGAAGTGTGGTGTTTCAGAGGAGATGCTAGAAGGGAAAAAGAATTGTCAGAGAACAAATGTGTATCCAACCCCTCATTCATGTTTCTTGCTTCATCCATTGCTTGTTTCAGACCCATCTTTAATGGCCCCAAAGGGTTTACTCTCATCTGCAGCTCATTCAGATTTTTGAAGCACAGGCGCACTAGCTTTCCAATAGATTATCCCTTAAATAATGCAACCTTCATCAGAGTAAGAAAACCTGTTCATCTTTGGTACAGCTGCATAATACAAGGGAGAGTATTTCTGTGAGATTTTAAACAGATCTAAAGGACTTACGACATCCAGAATGCAACAATCATTCATAATACAATCATCACCCTCACTGCCTAAAATTATTATTGTTGCTGAAATAAAGAACAAAAGGCTTGCGTGTGGAAGGACAATGAGATCCATTTAGTTCTAGTTTTGAATAAATTGTTCAGTTTAGAATCACTTCAGGGCAATTTATAGTACAAATTTTCTTTAGTAGATTTATCTGAAATTCCATTGTCATCTGGCATGTTAAAAGATTCATCCAATTGTCACAAAAAACCCTCTGGTTACTCCACCCACTACTATTCCTATGTGGCAGAAAACTTTGGATTTGTCTTGGCTTGCAGATTTTTGCAAGCAATGTATGAAGTGGATTTTCAGAAAATGAGTTTAGCAGTGGGCAGCTGAATGGGAACTACAAACGCTTCCAAGAAGATAAGGTGAGGAGAAGAGGGAAGTGAACAGCCACCACTGAGAAGGGCACTCGGTACTAAAAAAAGCACAAGTCTGCACTTTCTACCACAAGCAAGGACTGGTCAATGTCAAGACTTTGTAGGCTAACCAATTAACTAACCTACTGTATTTAAAAAGAAAAATGAAAAATAGTTGCAGAAGCCAGAGTTCCACATTCTTTTATAGCCCAAAACAACAACAACAACAAAACCAAGGGGCAGTTTGGCCTGCATCAAAATCTGTCTATAATATTTTTGATGGAACTTGAATTTGAATAGTAAAATGAGACCTTGTTTCAGATATTTTGAAGGAATGTTGTGGAAATAGGATAACTTCTTATGTAAAGTTCCCTACTACCAGGATAGAAGATTTACTGGACTGATGCATGTTAGAGTGTTGGACAACCGCCTTTGAAAATCTGGATGTATCATCATTGTGTCCCTAGATAATGTACTTAAGAAAATGTCACATGTAATATGTGAGTTAGGATGGTTTATTATCATACAAATATTTAACCTCTGATATTTTGCAAATCTATATTTATCTGTGAGACCCAAATGATTCATGAGGTTTGCCAAGTGATGGACAGGTACATATGAATTGGACACTTACATGGCAGTTAATCCTACTAATCTGAGTGGAATGTATTTATTTATTTATTTATTTAAATTTATATGCTGCCAATCTTGTCAGAGACAACTTGCAAGTTGCTTGTAAATAAATGTGTGGTACATGTGTCTGAATGTGTGTAGGATATAAGCTAGCCATCTTTTAATGTCACTAACATGTATTCTCTTTCATTGTTGCTGTCAGGAAGATCTAATAGCATTGCATTTGAGTAAGACATAAGTTTTGGAAACTAAAGTGGTTGTCATCTTCCCATACACAATCATTAATACTTTATTTACCTTAATTATTTTTAAGAACAGAAATCAAACAGATAATCATTCAATTAAAAAAAATATTTAGGCCAAAGAAAAAGCAATTTGAGCAGTAAGACATAAAACTTTCAGGAGCTTCTTTTCATGCAAGGTAGGTCAGTTCAAACATTATAGACTGGCTTCATTTTAAAAGAGCAAATACTCTAGAATTGGCCCTCATGGATGTGTTTACATCCATGGGGGCCAATTTTTCCAATGTTTTTCCAATGTCCTTGCCCGGCTTTGTCTACTTCAATCTCATTACGTTGAAGTTAGTGAATACTTCCCAATGGGCAATTTGCTTGTGGAATTGCTACGTTTCCATACTGAATTGTCGGCAGACTGTAACCAATAACATTTCCCTAAAAAGCAACAGTTATTCCATCCCACAAAGCTATTTGCAATGAAATATTGGCTCTTACTATTTGCCACAAAGGTTTTGTGTATTATCCGATTGGAGGAATGATTCCTCATTGAGAATCATTCTTTCCAAATTGGTAACAGAGATTTCAAAGCCATGGCCCTGCTTGAAATTGGATGCCACTCATCTGGTACTAAAAAAGACCAGATGGTGGCTACAACCAGGCAGTGAAAGCCCCAATGAAGGTAAGAACAGGGCAGAGTTACAACACTTACCAACATCATCTTGACTTTTTTGACTTCACCCTCTATCCCACAGCATCTCTTTATTATTACTACTCTTAGGTATTCCTGTATGCGTTCTTCATTAAACCTTGCTAGAGGGATATTCTGCCCAGAAGAGATGTCAAAGCAAACTTCCTTTCACTGTATAATAATTTTCCAGTTGTATTACCACAAAAAACAAAATGAAAAGTGTGGAAACTCCACTGAAGAAGTTAAGCAATGTACAATATTGGCTTTACTTGGTACTCTCTGGATGTATCAAACTACACTTATCATCTTTATCCAACAGGATTGTGCTGACTGATATTTAAGGGAATTGAACTTTAACACATCTGCAGTCCCAAAGTTGGGAAATGTTAGCACAAAATACAGAAGCAACACAATCAAAGTAAGTTATATCAAACTAAAATTGACATGTCCAATACCGGTTATGAATTAGACCCAAGAGCCATCTCAGGATTATTGCCATATACAAATCTATCAGCTAAGACCATCCAAATGGTTTTGTACTGCAATTTTCAACATCTTCCACCAGTGACCTTGCTAATAGAAATTGTAATTCAGCAACCACTGGAGGGTTATAGATTTTTATTATGACCTTAGATGTTCCTGCTCCTTTGTTTATCGGCCTACAATTGGACAAGCAGCAAAGATGATACCGTAGGTACATTACCAAGTTAACTTGGTATCCTTCCTGGTAACTCACAGTAAAAGAGTCTCCTAGAAAGAAATTAGAGAAGGAAATCTGTTTTTTATTTATTATATTTTTATCCTGCCATTTCTCCAGGTTGATCAGGCAAACATATAAGCTGTTCTTTTTCTTAACACTTGTATATTCTCAGATCAATTCTACAGGTTGCATTAGATTGAAGAAAGAAAAAGAACAACAAAAATGTTTATTTATAGCAAAATGTCCTGGGGTAATGCATTTGTCATTTAAAGCATCAGTCCTCAACCTTTTGGGGGGACGATAGCAGCAGCAGCAGTGGGAGCAGGGGTGGGTTTCTACCAGTTCGCACCTATTCGCAATACTTTCTAAGCAATACTTCCTAATTCGCAATACTTTCTAAGCAGTTCAGAGAACCGGTTGTTGAAAGAAATCTCCTTTTATTTTTTTCCACTTTACAGGGATAATCCTGTAAGGGAGGCAGGAAGGAAGCCTAATCTTTATTGCCCTGCTTACAGAAACTGCCTCTCCTATTACATTCTTGGCAGTGTGCCCAGACTTACTGTCTCCTTCTCCCACGGTCACGAGAAGCCAAGCAAGGAGAAGCACTCTTTGACATGAGGGATACCAAGTTGGCCATGCCCACCATCACATGCCCACCTAGCCACGCCCACTAAGCCACGCCCACTAAGCCACGCCCACTAAGCCATGCCCACTAAGCCACGCCCACAGAACCCGTTGTTAAAAACTTTGAAACCCACCCCTGGGTTGAACCTCCAGGTTGAAGAAAGCTAGACATGGATCTGAAGGTTTCAAAGCCCTGGGACTTTCTCACCAAACCACCGCTCTCCTGCTCATTCTACCAAAAACATCTGGAGCATTTCGGCATTCAAGAGAAGGTCAACCACTTGTCGATGAAACCAGACCCCTGGGCGTGGAGCAAAATTAAGAGCCACAAGTGACTCTCTGGATTCACCCACAAGCAGTTTTGCTGCTGGGGTGGTTCCTTGTACTTCAATCCCGGAAGCCATGATTCAAGGCCTAATTGGTTTATTCTTAGCGAGGCTACACGAAGCCAATCTGATTGGGCTCTTGGCCCATGGACATCCTTCAGCTTATTACTCATGCTTGTTCCCGATCGCTCTTCCAAGGTGGTTTCCATGGTGATCTGCCCAACATCTAAGCTCCACAACAAGGAGATCGTGGAGGAATTAGGATGAGGGGGAAGGTCTGGTCCAACGTTCAGCCTGGAGGTTCCCAAGGTTCTGCATCCAGTTTTGGTCACCATGATGTAACAGAGACAGTGAGACTCTAGAAAGCGTGCGGAGAAGAGCAACGAAAACGAAGACAATCAAGAGCCTGGAGGTCAAAACATATAAAAAAGTTGCAGGAATTGGTTATGTCTGGTTTAATGAAAAGAAGGACTAGGGGTGGCATGACAGCATTCTTCCAATATTTGAGGGGCTGCCCCAAAGAAGAGGGAGTCAAGCTATTCTCCAAGGCCCCTGAAGGCAGGACAAGAAGCAATGGATGGAAACTGACCAAGGAGAGAAGCAACCTGGAACTAAGGAGAAATTTCCTGGCAGTGTGGACAATTAACCAATGGAACAACTTGCCTCCAGAAGTTGTAAATGCTCCAACGCTGGAAGTTTTTAAGAAGAGACTGGATAACCAGCATCGTCTGAAAGGATATAGTGTCTTTTCCATGAGCAGGGGGCTGGACTAGAAGACCTCCAAGGCCCCTTCCAACTCTGTTATTCTATTCTATGGCAAAGGATGGACTTCCACTCCGAGCTCCTAGACCTTCCCTCCCCTCCCCTTCTCCACATTGGCTCTCGACGTCCTCGGGGAAAGGTCAATGAATCATCTCCGATGGTGGACACCTCCCTGCCATTTCCTTGGCCAGAGTCCTGTAGGAATGTGATCTGTCTTGCCTTCTTCATGGGCGACCTTCCTCTCAAATCCAGCCTATAATCCTGAGCTTCCCCTAATGGGCTCTATCCAGGTACAGATGAGTCCATCCTTGCTTGGTTTCCAACCTCAGAATATGACCAGATTTCCAGCTGGCTGGAAAGCATTTATTTTGGAACTGAAGTGACACAAAGAAGTTAGGAAGTATTCATATAGCGTACTAGCTGATTACCTGACCTTGCTCGGGGTTGTTTTTTTTAAAAAGAAGTATATTTGTGCCACAGCATTTGCAGGCCTTCTAAAGCCCCCGGCGCCCCCTCCCACATCGTTTGCGGGCCTTCTTAAGCCCCTGGCGCCCCCTCACACATCTCTGCTCCCGCAAGGCCATCTCTGGGCCAAGGGCAGGCCAGGCTCTAGGCCAAGGGCAGGCCAG
>JANHGC010006235.1:43309-54154 GCA_027560395.1 Boaedon fuliginosus | reverse complement strand
CCACTTTACAGGGATAATCCTGTAAAGAAGGCAGGAAGGAAACATTCTGGTGATGTTTCTAGCCTAATCTTTATTGCTCTGCTTACAGAAACTGCCTTTTGGTTAACTCTTATTACATTGTAACAGCTAAATGTTCTTGGCAGTGCGCCCAGACTTACTGTGTCCTTCTCCCACAGTCATGAGAGGCCAAGCAAGGAGAGGCACTCTTTGATGTGAGTGATATCAAGTTGGCCATGCCCACTCAGTCACATGACCATCTAGCCATGCCCACTAAGCCATGCCCACAGAACCGGTTGTTAAAAACTGTGAAACCCACCCCTGAGTGGGAGGGATGGTTTTGTGCTCGTAACCTGAATGAACAAATGAATAAATAAAGTAATTATTTGTTCCCTTTTCAGAATAGACTGAAGTGGTTATTGTATTCTACCTAACAGTAGGACAGATCCCATCACACTTATTGGGTATCGTACAGCTTGCAATTCTGCTTTTTTGGAGGCTCTGTGATTTTGATTTTGGAGTGGAAGGAAGTAACCAAGAGATATAGTCATGCCATTGTATACAAGAAGAAGCAATATCCATTAAACTGATTGTCTCTGTGTCCCAGATTGTGTCCAGCCCATTTTAGTTTATGTATTGTAAAAATTCAGCTTATAAGATTGTATGTCACACAATCTCAGGAATAATAATAAATCTTTATTATGGTCAAAGACCAGCCATACACAATCTCAGGAAATTTGGTTAATTCATGAAAAGGAAGGGAGATCGGATAATTCTACAGATTGGGTCTACATGATATATTTCACCCATGACCAAATAAATCATGGTTTGTTCCACTATGAGTTAAATGTATCTTGTAGACACAATCTGCCCAGCCTCTTTTCTGATGAAGAAACACAATGCCAGAATATTTTGATTGAGTCATTTAATAAAAATATCGTAAGGACATACACTAAGTATCTATTAAAATTTGAAATAATGTGTGCATAAGAAACTTCTTGAATATATTGGCTAAGTGACTTTTTAAAAAAGCAAAATGCCATCAACATTGAAACCCACACTGGATCATTAATATTTTCATTTTGAATCAAAAGCTAAATGCACTGATTTAATAATTAACCACACCAATTAATTAATTAGAGTCCTCATTCCACTTGGAATTATATACATACCTTAATTAGATAAATCTTACCAAATTCATTTAACTCATGTAGTTTGTATTCCAAATGTTTCAATAATAATGATCTTCTATGCAGGCATCACTAACACATTCATATTAGTTAACACTCAGTAACCAAGACTCAAAGCCTAAAAAGATGCAACGCATGTAGATTTATGTCTACCATGAATGAAGTACAAAGGAAATCACTTTATTGTAACCTATGAGCAAATTGTATTCTGCAAACAAGCTGTAAATAAGAGATTAGTAACTAATTAGTAAACTAATTAGTTTTCTGACTTCTGGATTGGTGCTTTTTCTTGAATTTACATGAAAACAAGGACTATAATAAGAAATTCATTCTTGCTCTTTCCCAAAAACTACTTTTTTCTGTTTCACCTGCTTTACAGGCAGTCCTCGACTTACAACCAAAATTGGAATCTGAATTTCAGACACTAAGCAATGCGGTAGTTAAGTGAGTCACCATGCGACTGGACTTGATTTTATGACCATATTTTCCCCCTGCAGTTCTTAAGCAAATCAAATGGCTGTTAAACATATCCAGCTTCCCTGATTGATCTTGCTTGTCGGGAGCTGGCTGGAAAGATTGCAAATTGTGATCACATGACCACAGGATGCTGCAATTCTTGTAAATGTTAGCCATTTACCAAGCACCCAAATCCCAATCATGTGATTGTCCAGTGTGGTGGTTGTAACTTCAAGGACAGTCATAAGTCACTTTTTCAAGGCCATTGTAACTTTGAACGATTGTTAAACAAATGGTAAGTTGAGAACTACCTTTATAGTTGTTGAAAATTGACTGCACCTGCATGGAATCAGGTTAGAGAATGTAGTTATAGTTGGCCATCAATTGCTGTTAGCCACAGTAAGCACCATATCAGTGTGATTTACTGCAAATCATAAATAAAATATACTTCATATGAAAATATACATTTCAATAACTGCCTGAAATAATGCAGTATCATAATTACAGTATATACCTATGAAGGAAAAATTAAATAGGTTAAATTTGTGTTTTCCTTCCTGCCACCCAGTCACATATTAGAATAATCTCTTTTTCTACTAATCCCATAAGCCTAGGTAAGGTTTTTAAAATATTGGCACCTTTTATAAGGAATATGTCTTATTTTCTTTTAAACCAAATACTTCGTAAGAAATTATCAATTCAAACCATCTTTTTTCACCCCCAAAATTTGTAATCCCCATTCTGCTCTCAGAATTGGGCATGCTAGATGAGAACAGTGACAACTGAAGTCCCAACAAATCTAAAGAATGCTGCCTTACCTCTACAAAGGGAGATTTGACTAAGAAAGAAAACCAACCAGATAGTATCTACCTATCTATCTATAACTTGAACTTTTGTAACTGTAAGCTTTAACTGGTTGAAAGGGCAAAACCTTTTGAGCCATTGTTGAAAGCATTGATGAATCAGGTAAGGAAGTATCTCTGAAACAATCACCCAAAAAGCCATGGATTGTCTAGTAAGTATTATATTTTTATGCCACTTCTGCGGTTATCAAATTTCCTTTTAAGTGCTGCAGATGGCCTGAGAAGTAGATTGGGATAGAAAAATCTTGTAGAGCAGTGAATTCTGATAGGAAAAAAAACATTGTAGAACAGCAGGGAAAATGAAGTAGGACCCAATAGTGGAAATATGAATTTAAATACCTGGTTCCTATGCAGCTTATCTGACCCACTTAAAAGATATACTTTTGCTCAACATCTAAGAGATTTTCGAGCATCTGAAGAATTGTTTCAAGTCTGTGTGTCACTGTAGTGTTGTAAATTGGTCAGAATCACTTGATAGCGAGATGGGCAATATATACATTTAATTAATAAATAAGCATCGTTCTGTTCATTATGTCAATTCCCAGCTAAAATTATAGTACTGCTGCCTTCATTAGAATGTTATTTGAAGCTTTTTGCAATGTGCAGATAGGTTACCAATTCAAATTGTAAAACTGATAGAGAAATGAAAGGATTCTGAGGTTCTAGGAAATGTTGATATCTTTAAAAAAAAGAGGATGGGCATATCAACAAAGTGACTGAAATTGAGCATGGTGTAGGCAACATTTTCAATTTCATATGGATGGTGAATCAGAGGATACTTAATGTTCATACTTATAGGCACTTATAGACTAAGTATCTGCTCTCCGATGCTGATGTTGATGCAGCCAAGATTTACTCAGAAAATGTGATAATCCTTAAGGTGCCAAGGAATCTTTTGTTTTTGGCTACAAGCAAATAACATGGTTATCATCTTAGAATGTTTCCATAAACTAATGGAATTCTTGATGGAAGACAATGATGCAAGTTGCTAGAACTGTGCTAAGGGCCATGTTCCCAGCACCATTTTCATATTCCACTTGCCTTGTGTGTATTTTATTTACCTGGTATTGAAAACAAAAAGATGAGACTTCATTGAAATAATCATAAAACTATTTTTCCTATACTAACGACAGCTTTGGGGCATGTTTCTATGGAAACCACTTTCCTTATGTGTTTTTCTATAGTTAAAGGTCTCACATGGACTTTCTTTATATGTATCGCCTGTATAAACTGCAGAATCTGTACAGTGATCTCTAACACAGATCAGCTGAGTCTCCTGAAATGTGTCAGAAAACATTATCAGGAGACAAACACCCGTTATTGCAGATTCCCATAAATTTATAGCTAATCAGGTCCTTAGTGGCAAGTTTCCAACTGAACTATAAGCACTGCATGAGGGGTTTTTATTATTATAGAGGTCATTTTCTTATCCTAAGCGGCAAAGCAATTGTAGCTATGAATTAACCTATTTTACAAGATTTAAATATATTTGTGTTGAATAATTTAAAGAGAGCACATGGTCTGTCTCCTACTATTTAGCTAAAAAATAACCTAAACTTTGTTGGCAGAAACTCAGGGAGAATGTAATCTGATTCTGATCATGCAATTAAAATGTAACCCATAATAGCTGTTAATCTTCAATTAAACCATTTATTAGAATAATATGGTAAAACATTGACTGTTAAAAATTAAAAATGTGTTACCTAAATAATTCCATGCATAATGTTTCAAGTTTACCACTTTCTCATTTTTGGTTTATTTATGTAACATTTTCAAATTTATGCACATATGTCATAATATATTTAATAATTTGGATTCTAGCCGGGAGACGGAAACAGAAAAACAGGATATTTCAAGCAATGGTAAATGTTTCAGCTAGTATAGGCTAACTGTAGCTATTAGGTACACAAAAGTTGCTAATAAACACTCTACCCAATTAAATAAGTTTAATGGACTATTTAGTTGCCTTTAAGTGATAATACTGTCCAATACATATAAACTGATTCACAGTTTTATCAAAACCTGAATATCAATTCTTTTCGGAAATGCTTTTGTTTCAAGCAAAGTATTTAATTTCTTTTTACATTTTGTTTTGACCAACATAAGAAAAGCAAAGAGGTCTCTCTAAAGAATATCTTCAATTATTGATTAAAGTTTTCCTTTACTGTTAATATACAAAAAGCCTCAACTAATTAAGATTCTAATTAAGGCAGCAGTATTATAGTTTTAGCTGGGATTTGACCTAATGAATAGAATGATGCTTAAATTTGGGTAAAAATATACAATAAGATTTCAATCTTCTGTGCACTTTTATAGAAATAATCAACACTTAACATACTGTTCAGCTGGCTGCCTTGTTGCCTTAATATAATAAAACTAAAAATATGCTATTGATTCTACCACTTCTCTGCCACAAGGGTAGAGATGGCGAGCCATTGGAAGTTTGCAGTATTTCTCCTGTAAAAGAGCAGAGGAAGGTCGGGACAGTAAGTTACATAAAGGCCAACTGGGCAGTCAGTTCAAATTGTATACAGCTCAGTATCTTTGGATTTTTAGTTTGAGACCAACCAGATCCATAATGTGGTCTGGAAAAGGCTATATGAAAGGAGCTTTTGTTTAAGGGATTTCTTTCAAGTCAATTGGAAAATATCAATGAAAAAAAAAGAGTAAAACAGCTTAAGACACTAATATAAACCAAGATTTAAACATTACTAGCCAAACTCTTGTCTCTGCTTCAGATCAGCACTGCTTCTAGCTGCATTTGAAATGCATTTACCGTTACTAAATATAGAATTAAGGAATTTGAATTCAACAGGTTCCAGCAGACTAAAGTTGGAACATAAACCAATAGTTGCCCAAATTACTAGTTGTACTAAGTCCTTTGCCTGATAAATGTCTGTTTTTTAAACTACCAATTGAGAGGATCTCTTCACGTTCCTCTCTCAGGCAGCTCAATGACACTTGTCGTTTTGCTGGAGAAACGACCTTTAACATAACCTATGTTTAGTCATTTTGGCAAGATTTATGTCAACTCAATATTTACAGTTCTAGAACATTATATATATAGATCTTTAATTCAGGCTGTAATCCTTTCCTTCAGCATACTTCCATATTATCAGTGAAACTGATAACTTGATTCCTCATTTAAGAAAAAAAAACACCACTCTATCCAGATGACATCCAAAAAGTACTTTTATTACAGTATTCCTTGTGGGCAGAAACAGATAATTGGAGCTTGTCTCCTTTTAGTTAGTAGATCCAATTAATGGTAGAAATCTTTGCCAATATAGGGCCATGTACAGGACTATCACTATGTAAGTCCTGCCCACACAGTGGTATCACAGTGCTGGGCTAAAAAAGAAAACCTTGATTTGCATTACTCTATCATGCCAACATGTATTCAAAAATGTTTTAGAAGTTTAAAAATTAAGCAGTGATACCAATTTATTTATCATAGGATAACCAAAGCATTGGAAAGATGTTGCTTTGCAAGTGATTCAGAATTTTATCTTCAGTGTTTAAAACTACTTTTTAACATAGCTTAAGCTGCCTTTGTAAAAATATTGCAGGAAAAAAAGAAGAATGGACTTTGTCACATATATTATACACTAGATCAGTCTTTCTGTAGTTCAGCAACTCTAAAATATGAAAAACTCAATTCCCACAATTCTGGAAGTTGAAGTCCATACATCTTAAGGTTTCTCATCTTAAAAAATGTGCTATTGGATAATATTTATGCACACTACCATGCAACTTTGATTGAAGGGTTGTGAGTGGCCTTCAAAAGAGGTTTGGCTCCCAGAGTTCCTTCAAAAGCTGTTTCCAAATTATAACTCTCAATTTGATAATCCATGACCCCTTTGGGTTCTCATTTAAGAATATTTGCTTCCTATAATTTTCAATGCCTTCAACAATGATAGAGCTTCTAATGTACTTAAAAAGTTCTTAAAAATTCTTTAAAAATTTAAGAGATATTCACAGATGTATCTGCCTCAAAGTAGCCCACAATGACCTATATAACCCAATCAAACTTCAGGAGTTGAATAAAGAAAATGTTTTATGTATTGTATTGTTGCATTATGTTCTAAAATGTTTTATAAAATGTGCCAAATTTTAATTCTACTGCAGACGCAAGCCCCAGATTTTGGATGCATTATATAAGTTACCTCATTTCGTTCAAAAATTGTTACCCTATTATGCAGTTTTGCCCAGTTAAAGGTTATGGGAACAAAACTTTTAGTAATATATACTGTAGATATTATTATTATTATTATTATTATTATTATTATTATTATTATTATTATTATTATTATTTAGACTTTTATGCCGCCCAACTCCCGAAGGACTCTGGGTGGCTTACAACATAGATAGCAATTGCACTCAGATTTTATATATTTTATATTACAGAGCAGGTCAAATTATATGCATTTTAATTATAGCAATATAATTTAATTAAATCAAGTTTAACTTGCTTAGTTCCACCCATTTCCTATCCTGGCACCTCCCTTTTTTATGATGGATGATTCCTTGGAATGTTGTCCAACCTGACTGTAACTCCAAATGAAGGTGAGAACAACGTTTCCGGACATGGCAAATAGGACTTTCACTCTGATGTTACTAATTTAACAACTGAAGTGATTCACTTAACAACTGTGCCAAGAAAGATCATACAATGGATCAAAACTCACTGAACAAATGTCTCAACAACAGGAAATTTTGGGCTCAATTGTGTCATAAGTCGAGAACTACTTGTATTAAACTGTTTTGTTACATTTGCATACTACGATAATCAGCAATGACTTCCAGCAGTTAACATTATAAAGGCATTTAAAAAGCAATGTAAATAGAAAACTCATAAAAGCCATCAGTATTGTAACCAACAGAGATTTCAACATTAACATCTTCCATAAGTTCATTATCATCTTCCAAAAAAACTCCAATCAGTTCTGAAAGCTTGGCTGCTCAAGAGTATCAGCCTAATGCAAAATGACTCCTTTCCATATTGTGGTTGTGTATCTACTGGCTCTTTTGATGAGGTAGTTTCATACAGTCTATGTGATTGATTCCTGGTTTGAATCCCAGGTGAAAATAAGGGAATTTGCATCACTACTTGCTTGGGACTGGCCTTTCAGTATCTAACCTTAATAGATGCCCATCTTGTTCTCATATCATAAGCCAGTGGCATGACACTGTCTGAAAGTATTTAACTTCTCAAGGTTTGAGTAACCAAGTTATTGGAAATAATGATCCAAACAAACAGGTTCTACCTGCTGTATCATTTTCATCTTCCCACAAAGCTATTTTAAGCTCATTTACATACCGGCCAGCCAACTGTTTTTCCATAATTTGATGCATGGAATGTCCAAATTAAACTGTTATTGACAGAGTTACCACCGTAAAGAGGAAACACAGCCAGTTCCCTTCATAAAGGTACAAGATATAAAGCACATGTTAGAAATAGCGTGTACATCCAAATGGAAAAATAAGCACCAGTTGTGTACAAACTATCACATTCAATAATGTGAAGGTACAAAGTTTACAAAACAAAGTCAGCATCTGTATCACGGATATATAAAAAGTATAAGCAAATCATTAGCTAAAATGGCAGCCTCAGGGAGCAAATCAATTCACATCATTCTTGAAACAGGTGACTCATGAGAGACTGTATTTGGTTTATCAAAATAAGGGATTCCTCCTAGTCAGAAGTATATTTAGAAGAAAAGAGCTTTCTAAGTGTTTGGCTAGCTTGTACCTATTTTGTCTATTGATTATCACATACACAAAACATGGACATGAAAGGTTGGAACTCAAGTCACCTTGTTGACACTAACATATGTATATATCCTTTTTGTTCTTAATAAATAATCATTGTCTGACATTTGGACTATATGCAATCTGCATGCAAGTCTCTTGGTATCTGAGAAATACTCATCTCATACAATTGGATGGCCATAGAAGACTTTTCTTGTTATAGCTTATGAACAAATTGGGATGTCCCAGGAGGGATCAAAATAGCCAAGATGGCTGCTGTACAATCAAAATCCCCAATCCTTTTTTACACCCATCAAGCATTAAATCCATGCACAATAGGGGTATGGTTTTACTTGTGTGGTTATTGGCACTATTTTGACATTTTTGGAAGCCTTCCTCTCCTCCCATGGATGCCTCTAGACCAGAGGTGTCAAACTCACAGCCCACAGGCCAGATGCGTCACATGCTGACCCTGCCCTTGCCCAGTTTAGCAAAGGGGGGAAAAATCCCGATACATCATGTGATGCCGCCATGATGACATGAAGTTGACACCCTTGCTCTAGACTAAATGTTACTAACATCTGACCCAGCTTGCCACTACACTTGATGGGATTACAATAGTTTTGCATTCAGTAACAAGTTTATCAAAGTATATTGTGTTCATAAAAATATTGGCTGGAAAACTATTTACACCAATCCCAACTGTCATCTTCAGTTAGATGTATGTAGGTTAGCCTATCATATTGCATCTATCCTAGCTATTGTTGGATTTTGAGCAGTCTATTTAGAATAAACTCCAAAATCAACACTCAAAAGTGGCATCCATTCTATTTACATTGTTAACAAATGGTGTGCCAGAAAGAAAAAGGAGGCATTAGCATGAATCTAACTCTTGACTTTTACTTTGTCTGAATGAGTGTTCAAAAAGATTGTAGCATGTTTAGCTTGGATCATTACTGTATTTCCAAAAATGTTCTCAAAAAAAGCCCAAGTCATACTAAACAATAATGTAACCTTGGAATCACTTTTAATGTCATATTTCAGTATTACATCCATTCCGTTCAGCATTATCATATTACAAATATGATCCAGATTGTTAGCATGCCAACATTGATACATATCAAAAATTATTCATTCACTTATTACATTTATATGCTGCCCATCTTGCCATCAGATGTCTTTCACAACATTATCAAATTAGGAGCCTTTGTAATCTACCTTAAGATCTTAGCTCATGTTTGGACAATTCTTTTTAACCTAGTGACTGTTGTGGTTCCGCAGTGTGCTGCTGATTTGGCAGCTGACTCTGACTCCGAGGGAGAGCTATGGGTCGTGCTGGAGGAAGGAGTCAGATGTTGACATTTTGCCAACAGAGGCTGGTCCCTCCATGAGTAAGCAGGAGCCAGTGGGGTCTGAGAGCAGTGGGGAGGAGCCCTTAGCTAATGCCAGGACCCGGCATTTAGTGAGGAGGGAACAGCAGCATCAGTGATGCTGGAAGGGACGAGGTCAAGCTCAAGCTAACCATTAATTGGAACACACCCTAGAGGGGATAAAAGGGGTGTGGTTGCGAACAGCTATCCAGAGAGCGTAACTCATCAGAATCCTGGTCTCTTAGTTTCTGTGCTTCTGCTCTGAGAAACAACTATCTGTGGATTTTGGCATCCTAGGACTCTTGTCCTGTCCCATACCTGAAAACCATGGATCAAGCCCAGTTCTTAAAACACCAGTGTTTATTTAACACAACACACTGAAATAGTCTGTAATAGATAGTAATCTTTGCAAAAGACTAAGCAATAACTCTAATGCCAGTATCTACTGGCATGTGTTCCAATGAGTCTAGGCAAAATGCCAACTGATAAGGCACTCACCAACACAGAGAAAATAAACCCTGAACAGGAATTTCCAGAAGCAAGACTATGAATCACATGAAGCTCTTTCTATCAAGGTTGATAGAACCTTCCCAATCACACCCCTTTTAACTTCTCCAGGGTGTGGTCAATTACTAATCAGCTGCATCTCAGCCTCTGGTTCTCCTACACTGCTGTTGCCTTCTAAACCGTCTCCTGGTCCTGGCATCACTTAGAGCCTCCTCCCCACCACTGTCAGACATTGTTGGCTCCACATAACCAATAGAGGAACCAGCTACTGGCACAGTATCAACCACCGGTGCCTCTCTTTCCTCTAATGCCAACTCTCCCTCAGAGTTGGAATCCTCCTGCAGTGCAACAGCCAGCTGCAGAGCCACAACAACTCTGTTTACATTTACTGATAATGACCCTGGACTGTTATCTGATTCTTGGCACTCTTCCTGGATTTAATTAACTTTGCCACTTTACTTTTGTAACTTGTTGTATTAAAACAAAGGTGGTTTGCATTTAAAAACTAACGCTGATTCGTGTCCTTTGTGGGGTGGGGAACAGAACAGTGGCACTCTAATAACAGGTTTATCTCCAAATTAGTTGTATAAGTGCTCAAACTCACCTTGAACCATCAGATGGATGGGAAATAATGATGATAGAATAGAATAGAATAGAATAGAATAGAATAGAATAGAATAGAATAGAATAGAATAGAATAGAATAGAATAG
>JANHGC010006235.1:20061-34224 GCA_027560395.1 Boaedon fuliginosus | reverse complement strand
AGAAATCCTATTTGTAAAGAAGAAAATTGTAATAATAATAATAATAATAATAATAATAATAATAACAACAACAACAACAACAACAACAACAATAATAATAATAGCAGCTGTTTTTCTTTTAATTTTTTTTAAAAAAAACTCCTGTTTTTAATCCCAAATTATGGATTTGGGGCGTTTTCCACAGTATCTATAAATCTTGCAAATAAATAAATAAACTGGAATTCTCACCAACACATTCCATAAGGATGGAAAATTTGGAACTGGCAACTGTAAGGAGTGCTTTAATTTAATGTTGAGGAAATAATCTAATCGAGCAGGCAGCACTCCTCAACTCTGCTCACCTGTCCAGCTGTTAGCCGTATTTCACTCTCCCGAAGAAGGAATTAGTGGGACTCTCCCCCATTTTCATCCTCCTGGATTAAGGTCTTGCGCCATCCCAGGAACGCCGCCTGGAAACACTTCCCCTTGCTCGGAAACAGAAGGTCAGCAGGGCCTTTGGAAAGGCGAGGAGATGAAGTTTCCACCAGAAATTGAGGCATTTGGACGGGTGAGTGGGTGGTGGAGAGATTTTGAAACGAGCAAGGCCTCGAGAGAAAGTTTGGCCGGGGTGGGGGGCAACTTCCACTCGACTGCCGTCTAGTTGTATCAAAAAGCCTGTTTTGGGGTGGGGTGGGGGGTGCCCTTTGGTTGCTTTGGAAGAACCGGGAGTTTTCTCCGTTCATTCGCTGGCTAAGGAATTCAGAGGGGAAACTCGCCGTTTCTCCCCCCCCTTCCCCCCGGGAGCGTCTCGCGGCGGTGGCGGATGGATCCCATGGGATCCATGAAGACCTGGCGGCAGCTTGGAGTGCAGCGCGTGTGGGACTCGCTAGGCAGAGTGCGACGAAGCTACACGTTTGAATCGGAGCAAAAGCGCGCTTCGGCTACGCAACGGCGTCCTTGCTATCGTAGAGGTGATAAAACAAGGGCTTGGCGACGGGAGATATTCCAGGCAGCGCTGAATGCTGTACCAACAACTGCAGGCTTGATTGCAGTTACAAAAGGAAAAAAAAGAAGCCTATTGCGATGTTCTCAATGAAGAGTAAGATATTTATGTTCTATATGGATATGAAATAGATGAGTAAGCTAGCATCTTTTTCCTACAATACTTCAGAGGTGTTTCAGAATTGTTTTTCTGGCACTGCAGATCTAACCTTAGAAGCCATGTCTACTCGGAAACAATTACTTGTTCAAGATTACAATTCCTACTAGTTGCCCCTATTTTTAATGAGATATAACACCCTAATATAGCACCCTTGGTCAGGATAACCAGTTTCTAAAACTAATACTTGTTTAAAAAAAAGTCTAAAGACAGATTGCATGGAAAACCTAATACAGGTAGTTACTTCTACCTACCAGAATATAATAATACCGAGCAATGTTCCTTATTTATTGACATGAAAGGAATGTGTAATTGATTCAATGGGATGCAATAGGGCACACATCCATTGGAACCAACAGGGCGAAGTTGGTGATGTAACTAAGAGGTCTATTGCTTTTAATGAGACTTGCATTGGGATGGTTGTCCCCATGTGTTTGAGGCTAAAAAAGAACTGGGACCAGTTTACAATTTTATAAATTTTGAGCCTAGAATTCTCAGTTTCTTTTCTGAAAAAGAAAAGGAAAATTAAGTTTAAATTTAAGAAATTTAAATACAGTGGCATGATTTCTTCAAATGTGCTGACCCATTTAACCCTATCCAAATTGTATTCCAACTTAATGAGAAGAAATTCAATTTTATTTTAGTGCAGTATGGATCAGAAAATATTCAGAGAGGTGATTAAAATTATAACCTCTCTTTAAGAGTCTAGACATTTTATAACTAGTACTAAAGCTCAATGCTCAATTTTTAATAGTGACATGATTAGGATTATAAAGTAATAAAAGCTGTCATCCTAACAACACAATCTATGAGAAAGCCAGGATCCTTGAATTTGCTCTTACTTCTGAGTAACTAAGTATACTAAGTAACTAAGGATTGTACTGCGAGAACCTGATCTCATTCAGTTCACTGGGGCTTTTGAATAGATATGTATAGGATTGTGCTGTGACTGTGCATAGGATCAGATTGGTAAACTCATCCGGCCACAGCCAGCCCAGTTTCTTATATAGGTTGACTGCATTTAATTTGGAAACTCTTCATGGTCAATACTCCTAGGAAATCGACAAAGCAGAAGCTAAGAGAATATGATAAAAACGTCCTATTTGACCTGGCATTAAGAAGTCTTTTGGAAACATATTTGTCCTACAGAGATGGGCCTTCCTTTGTGAACTCCAAGATCAACTGACTTCAGGTGGCAGAAGGTTTGGTCAAAATAGAGGAATCCACATTGCTTAATTCCAATCCCTTTTCTGTAGTATTTTTAAGGCAAACAGTAGATAGAGAGCTCCTGGGTATACTGGCTAAAAATTAAAGTAGAGGCTGGTTGTGGAATTAAGCTGTGGGTTGAATTGTCCTGAACAAGAGCAATGAGATCCGGAAAAACTGGGTATATGAAAAGGGCTCCTATGTCTCCCTTTACAGACATGGAATGCTGCTTGCTGCTTCTCTTATTTCCTTCCCGACGACACAAAAGAACTCCAATAGAGTGACCAAGTTTTATGACTCACAGTATGCGGGTTCACTCAAAAGTAACTTTCAGTAAAGCTTACAGTACTCCCACAATCTTCTGCAGTTTGACTTTGGAAGGAAGCCCCAATCAGGGCCATCTTAACAGTATTATGGGCCCTGAGCAAATCAGTGTACTGGGGCCCCAACGACAACTACTTACAAGAATAAAAATGTAAATGGTCAGTAAAATTAAACATATTTGCATGTTAGTATTAATACGAAATGCAGTAAAAATGTAATAAATATGGCGCTGTATTTATATGATACAAGGTGCATTGAAGGGTTAACATACACAGACTAGTAAGGGGTCCCTATGCTCGTGGGGCCCATAATGGGCAAGTGCCCATCAGACCCATGCGTTAAGGCAGCCCTGGCCCTACTATA
The DNA here is from genome assembly GCA_027560395.1 of Boaedon fuliginosus. NCBI lineage: Eukaryota > Metazoa > Chordata > Lepidosauria > Squamata > Lamprophiidae > Boaedon > Boaedon fuliginosus. The sequence goes on along the minus strand of JANHGC010006235.1, from coordinate 31,193 downwards.
TGCTCAGAGGAATCTATACCTACAGTACCCTCAGATCAGAGCTAATTACTTTAAATCTTCTCCGAGGCCCTAAAGAGAAGGAGAGAGATCCCACTCTATATTGTATTTAGTGGTCCTCTCCCCTGAATTGACGCTATAACCTAACCGGAAAGCTGGTTGACCGGTCTCCTCGGTTCTAAAAATACAGTTGGGATGGAAGTCAGGATGCTCCAAAATGAACGGGACCCCTTGATTCCAATAAAATAAAGCTACGGTCAGGATTTTAAGAGATTGTCCTTAACTTGCTTTTCACCGTTGAGTTTTATATTTCTTTATTTTTCTTCTGTCAGCCAGAAAGCTCTTCGGCTTCTCATCCGCTTGCCTTAATTTCAACTCTGAAAAGCCTCGATCGGTACTTTTTCACAGCCCCACTTCTCCGCCTTGGCAGAGCAACAGAGATCCGTGAGTTATAAAGGCGGAAAAGAACGTGCAAAACATCGAATGGAATTCTGAGCGCCAATCCCGGCTCTAAAACGGCTGCTGGTGCGGACAGATTTTCGGGATCAAAACTGCAGCCTCACCCCTACTAAAGTCCTCACCCCTCGCTCCAAATGAAAAGGGTTGAGCTCAGTTCCGAGGCAAGAGAACGCCTTCCTGATTCGAACTATTGTCTCATTTCAAAACAAGCTGCTTGCTTTAAGCTCACCCATCTAACCCAAGCTAACAAGATAATTCAGTGCGCACACCTCGTTTGGAGGTGTTGATTGGCGGGCGGTTGCTTCTTCGGTGAAATACAGCTATTTGGGAGGGGGGAGGGGTCAAACCGACGCGGCAGCACATTGTTTACTGCCTAGGTATGTGTGTACGGGAGTGGGAACTCAAGGAGTTTCTTGAAGGGAAGAGTCCCAAAGTTTAAGATACAATTAAGCTTCTTTAAAAATCGAAGTCGCCCCCGGAGTAAATTTCTTCTCGTTTCTGGTGAGTGCTGCGCTGGAAAGCACATAAACTTATATGTGGTACCCTTCGACGTGGAACTCATCTAAAAAAAGGGAGGGGGGAATGTGAAGGGGTTAAACAAAAACGAATCCGGATTGGATGCTCTTTACTCTGCAGCCTATTCGGATGTTTTTTAAACTTTATCCAGAAAAGCAGGAAAGAAAAGAAAAACGTGCGTTTTCCCCTTTTTCTGCAGCAATCCTACAAAAGGGAAGCGATTGTGCATGAAGGAATCTGGGTAGAGGGTTGTTGTTAGTTTGCGAAGTCGTGTCCAACCCATCGCGACCCTATGGACAATGTTCCTCCAGGCCTTCCTGTCCTCTACCATCCCCCCCGGAGTCCATTTAAGCTCGCACCGACTGCTTCAGTGACTCCATCCAGCCACCTCATTTTCTGTTGTCCCTTTCTTCTTTTGCCCTCAATCGCTCCTCTCCAGTGAGACCTTCCTTCTCATGCGGTGGCCAGGGTGTTATTGATTAATGATGTCCTATTTTTACAAGACGATTCAAAATATTTTTCTTTGCAGAGGTCTGTTCAGAGGCTGCTGGTGTTCTGAAAAATCTCACCCAGTCCCGTATTTGGAAAGTCCCTCTTTCCCGATATCTAAGGGTTAAGTACCACTCCCAGGTATCCGAAGAGAGCCCCGAGAATGCCCTGGAGTTAAAAGCATTTGTTTTCGCTGAGCCCAGCCGATATTCATGGGTAGTCAGATGGACAGAGCCCCATTTAGATGGACTTCTGTAATCAACCAACTTATTAAACCACATTCTAAAACTAGCTAAATGGTTATCTGCTTATCTGGTTTGACTTCAGTATGCTAAAGTAGGAACCCAAGAGTTGTGACAAGTGCACCATGATTTGTAGGGGGGGGGGGCTATTAATTCAATTAAAGTTTTATTAATAAACCTTAATGAAGCAAACTATAGAGGCTGTAGAGGTCCCTGGTTATTGTCCAGAAAGAGATAAAAATGAGATAGAAAAGAGTTCGGTGTCATTTTGAAGTTTAATTAAGTATAGTTAATAGATTCTTAATGACAACAAGAAGTGAAGAATGTATGGTAACCACCAAACTTGAATTGGCTGTTAACCAAAACTATTACTTTCCAGGCCTATCATACCATGGTTAACTAAAACTCTCTAGCAGTGTTACATTCCACGAAGTTTTGCCTAAACCAATCAAAGTCTCTGGGAAATCCAACCACAAGTCCAGCTGGTTCTAGAATAAATAGATAAGATGCAGGGCTGGACCTTAAAACCTGGCCATCTGGTTCATGGGGAAGGGAACCCAGTTGGCGTTGGACAGGAATGTGGATTGTCCTTTCCCTTCAGTTAATTAAAACGTTCTATTCCAGAGATAATTGTGAACTATTTCTGCCCAGTCTACATATGCATTTCCTGGAAGGATTGGATGAAGAGAAGGAAGGTAGGTGATATGGATGATGATAAGCACTATTGTGTCACACCCTTTGTGGTGGCTTTGCCTGTTGCAAAGAGGAAAGTTGTGCAGGGGGCTGTACTGCTGCCCTTCAGGTACAGATAGCAATCAGTTTCTAGCAGGGTCCCCCCCACCACCACCACAACTTCTCACCCACCAAACTTGTATTGAGGAACATAAGGAAACCTGTTGCCCCAATATTAAAACTCCAAAGCTTGGGTCAAGGAATGAATGTAACTGTAAATGAAGCATTCATGCTCAGAAGGACAGTTGGACAGAGGAGCTCTGTTGCTTTCCTTTCCTTTCCAACCACTTTTGGGAACCGAAGGATTGGCTGTCACTGACAAATCTTTCTAATGCAGAAATCAATGAATATGCCCATCATCCTTCTATTATTAAGAGCAATAATACATCCTGTCTTCATTTTTGTTCTTTGAGGCTAGGCTCAATCAAGGAAAGGCTACCTTTCAAACTCTGTTAATTAATCTGTTCTCTACCATTGGAAGGAGAATAGGGGAACTCTTAATGAGGATTCATCAGTTGAGCAGGAAACTGGCTGGAATACAATGACTGTGTGTAATCAGAATGTTAAAGCATCTTAAAGACTTTAATTTTGCCATATCTGTGAACTGAAAGTCTGCTTATAGGATGCACTCCTCTGTATGTTTCAGAACTAGCCACTCTGGTCACCATAGCTAATAGTGCTTAATAAACTTATGTACCGCTTCACAGTGCTTTACAGCCCTATCTAAGCGATTTACAGAGTCAGCCTATTGCCCCCATCGATCTGGGTCCTCATTTTACCGACCTGGGAAGGTGGAAGGCTGAGTCAACCTCCTGGAAGTTGTACTTATGAAGGATATAGACCTTCAGGTTTGCCACATAAAAGTTTGTCATATGATAATAGCAATTAAAGCAGGTGGCGGGCATTCTTCAGAATTTTTGGGCTATAATCTTTATCAGCCCCAATCAACCAGACCAAAGGAAAGGGACTACGAGAGTTATAGCCAAAATCTGCAAGGGAAGAGGCCACCCACCTGCAGTTAGAATGTAATGTGGCATTAGAACAGGTGATAAGGATCAGAATCCCCTCTCAGCCAGGGAACCTATTTGCCGATTTGGGACCAATTATTTCTCACTAAGTCTTTTCCTTATGTTGCTGTGAGATTTAAATAAAAAAACAGAAAACTCCTATGCGGTGCCTTGAAATCTTGCGGGGGGGAGGGGGGAAGAGCATAAGTGGAATTGATTATGAAGTGGCTCTAGACAATCGCTGCCTTGGATACCTTTAGGGTTTACCCAGTTAAATGAAAAATGGTTTGCTTCATCAAGTTTCCTGATTAGCAGCGCATGTTAGGCTAAAGTGCTGCCGGTTGGTGGTTTCCTGGCTGAAGGAAGCCCAACTCCTGGCTATTCCACTTGACTGGTTAGCAGAAAAATGGTCAGAGGAAGGAGACGGAGAGCGTGCCATGTCTTTGGCTCTTTAGAAGGTGCCAAGTGGAAGTAATCATCATGGAAATAAATTCTAATACTAATAATGCTGGTGTGTCGATTTGCATGTGACACATCTCCGTCCAGCACCCTTCTGAACGGCTAAAGAATTAAGAGAGCTCAATGCAAAGATTTGCTGTCTGGGACATCTCTTTGGTTTCCGAGAAACCTCGAAAGCCACGTCGGAATAGTCCCGGCAAAAGCACTTACTTAATCCCCTTTATTCCGTATTGCAATGGGCGCTGTTGTCTAATCCAAGGAGAGGACGACTTCCTCAACGGCCAGAGCGAGACATCATCCATCCCGAGGCGTCTGAATCTGAGGCCGAGCGCAACGCGAGAAGATCCTCTTCGGCGGGACCTGCTTTCCTGCTTCTTCCCTCCATCGCCGCGAAAGGCCGGAGAACCCGCCAAGCGCTCCAGCGCCTGGTGAGGGAAAGGAGCCAAGGCGCCAAACCCACCCGAGCCTCCGAGCTTAGAAGGGCTTCTCCCTCGGCCGGCCATGGAGGCTGCAGGGGCCGCCGGACGCGAGCTGGTTCTTTTCGCCCGGAGCTTCGCTTGAAGCCAGAAGCCCCCGAAGACGGGGAGGCAAGGAGCTGCGTCCGAGCTCCGGCCATCCACTGGCTGCACCTGGATCCCGGCTTCTCAATTAGATCGGCCGGAGGCCAAGCGGGCTCTCCCGCTGCGTGCCCCCCCCCCCGGCATTGTCTGCGCCAACCGAGGGAGATCGAAAGCAGCTGGGCCGAGCCGGCTGCTTCCTGCCCTTCCTCCTCCGGAGGCCTAGATAGACCGGAGCCCCTGCTCCAAGCGAAGGAGCCAGGGCCAGAGGCCGGCGCGCAAGAGGAGGCTCCTTCTCGAGGGCTTGGCGGATGTCCAGCCGGGCTATCGCGGATGGGTCCACTTAAGCTAGAGTGGTCTCAAATTGAACTGCGGGAGAAGCGGGTGATTGCGGCGGACTTGCGTTCCCTTCCAGTCCCTGCGCCGAGACTAGAGCAGGGAAGGCGGGAGAGCGCGTCCACTGGCGGCGGGTGGGAGATCAGCGCTTAGCGGCGATCCTAAATGCCTCAATAAAAACCTAAAGCATTAAATTCGTACAGGACGTCTTCTTGAGTCAACCTTTGGCTTCCTTCAATACTGGACACGCTTCAACCCTAACTCTGCCGAACAGCCGGACTCCTGCGCAGGTATTTTTGCGCAGTTTCCTTGTCAATAGTAACGAAGCGGGGTTTCCCTCGAGTTCTTGCAGGAAGTTTTGGGGAGCTATCGGATTAAGTCACAGCCTGGGATTTCCTAATCGTCTCTCATCCAAGGACTAACTAATTAGGTCCAAGCCTGCTTAGTTTCTAAGTCTAAACTTGGTCCAGCAAGACCTTCTCCTTGCAAGATTGACACACTTCCCCTGAGAGTAAACCCTACCCAAATTCATTAGACTAACTCTTGTGTAAAACTTTTTGAGAGGGCTCTCCTAAAACCATAGCCATAATTTGTGTGTCCACATCTATCCACAAAACATAGGTGTGACTGGTTTGGGTTTTTTGGTTTTCTGAGGATCCCTGCCATCTGAGATTCATACTGTTATGGACTAAACAAACCCTATATAATTCATATGAAATTGTATGGATTATGGTTAGTTTAAACCAGGGGTCGGTTAAACACTCAAAGAGCCATTGGAACCCGTTTCCCACAGAAAAGAAAACACTGGGGGCCACAAAACTCTGTGCCTGCCTATTTCCTGAGCAGCCAGAAAACTAGCATATGCAGTTGAATTAAATGTTCTGTTTTCTTCTGGAACTTTCCTGTTCATGGTTGGCCTACTGGAAGTTGAAAAGCTCAATAAATCGCAGGTGGGTGGGCATCCCACACATTGTGACACATGTTTTGAGCGACAGGGAGCCGCAGCACATGCAGCTCCAGAGCCATGGGTTTCTGACCCCTGGTTTAAACCACCTTAGCCCCATCTGTGAGGTAGGCTGTACCTTTGCCTTTGACATTCTAGTTCACCAACTGAGGTGTGTCTGAATGGGTCAACTGAGGTCAGGGCATAGCCAGGAGATCCAAAGATGCTAAAATCTCCATCTCCTTTACTAAAGGGAGGAATGTAAAGATCTCTCCACCATTATTGCCTTACGCCACATCATGATTTCAGTCCTGTAATGTAGCATGAGGTCAGCGGCCCTACAAACAAATAGCAGTTGGTTACTTATCAGTTCTTGTGCTTCCCAGCTGCATTGGCCAAAGGAGAAAGTCGGTGAGCAAAGAAGCAAGAGGAAGTTATTCCCTGGTAACTCTGATGGCTTCTTCAGAAACAGTTCAGATTAGTACCTTCTCTTCCCAATTGCAGTGACATCATCTGTCCACCCTTTCTTTAAAAAATGAACTAAGCTCGTGTGTGTACCCTGTGGTATACAGCAGGGGTCTCCAACCTTGGCAACTTTAAGACTTGTGGACTTCAACTCCCAGAGTTGGAGTCCACAAGAGTTAAAGTTGCCACAGTTGGAGACCCCTGGTATAAAGAACAAATACACAGCGGCTTTTATAGCATCCATTCTACCGCCATGAAGGAGTGAGGAAGGCGGACTGTCCCTCTTACCGAACCAGATATAATAAAGAGTTTGATTTCAAGTATAAGTGCTTGGGAGGGCATGCAAAATGAAATATTAAAGCATTGATGTATGGGAATTATTATCAAATGGTGTGCAATCCCAGAGGGATTTCCAGTGTGCAGTATTTCCAGGAATTCCCTTTAGAATTCCGTAACTTTTTTTTTCTGAAAATAGTGAGGAAATAACAGTTACTTGTAATGGCAATCCTCAGGGGTGAAATTCTTTGGGGAGGCTGGTCGTAAGACCTTTCGTTTTTTGTTCCTTCTTCTCCCTGCAGAAAATTCCTCTGAACATTGGAAAACAATGGAAAGATATTGCCCCCCCTTGCATTAATGAATTTTCCTTCCTGCCATCCACACAAACAGAAAATGAAATAAAGCAGTATAGGTTCTTCCCCGACCCCATGGCCCACGGCAGGTTTCTACTTTAGTGGGGATGACAAAAGTCACACATTTTCCTTTGACTTAAGGATCTGGAAAAGAGAACCCACTTCCCCAAAGTTGCTGGGAGGTCAGATCTTCCGGACAAAAAGAATGACTATCCTGCCAAGAAAGTATCTTTCTCCTTAATCTGGATAGGTAACTCTAAACCAACCAAATTGTCAAGATCGGCTGGAATATCTGGTTTCACCTTTTTGGTATCAACAACCTTTAAATTTTCGGCTCCAGTGGAAAATGTCTTGGTCTGATGATGAAAGGCATAATGTGGCCTTTCATGTTTGCTACATGTTGTAAATTGAGAGAGGGGTATGGATTACAATTACAAGGATGTCCATATACTTCTGCACGGGAAAACACACACACACACACACACACACACAGACACAGACTGTCTCATCTTAAAAATCCAGGTGAAGAGGTAATTTTTTTGGCGAAAGAAAGGCTACTGCACTTGCTCTGAAGAATCTTCTTCGTTGCTTCCAGGTTCCCAGGGCTGGACTCCAGTCCATACTATGGAACTGACCACAGAGTCGTTCTGCTCACAGTAAGAAAGCAAAACAATAAAATTAATCTACTTTGTGAGTGTATTGTCATATAATCACAAAATGGGCATGTGGATCTTCACAAATGGATAGAAGCGCCTAGCAGGATTTTGATTTTCACAATCTCATTAAAATGAGGCGCCATTGGAAATGAAGGGGGGTCCATACAAGTACATAACATCTTGCAAACACCGTGGGGTTCTACCTGGGATACCTCAGCTTCCACTTTGCGATCTTCAACTCACGGCTGCATCTTTTGTACAGGGGAAGATTGTTCCCCAGTCTGGATAAATGGTAGCCAGCTGAACCATACGATGGGCATCACATTGGACACATTTTTGCCATATGCTAAATAAATAAACTATCTTGGAAAAATACATGCATTGATTCTTTATGGTGATTAGTGTTCTCGAGGCCAGCCAAAACTAACTTCGAGGATCCTGAGTGAAGCGATTCCCGTCCCGGTTTCCTACATTTCCATGGAAGGAAAATGTAGCATTTCAGAGGCAAGCCCGAAGTGACTCCAAAAATAAACCCAAAGCATGCTTGGATCGCACCCTGCAGTCTAATATCTGCCAGCAGAACATGTTACACTCAGATCCGCGTGACCCTCGAAGCTGCCGGACAAATCCTTCTCGTGTACGCTTAGGATCTCGCTGCAAAAAAGAAAAAGAAAAAAAAAGGAATCCCTGGCTTTCGGCCACCTCAAGTCACAGTAGATGTCTCATAAGGACCTCAACTGTCTTTAAAAGCCAAGCAGAGGCGTCCATTACCTCCTAAGAGAAAGAAGGGGAGAAGGCTCCCAAAAGAGAAAAACCACAAGTCAACCAGACTCAGGCGTGATTCTGAGCGGGAAATGATGCGCGAGGGCAAATTAGCTCCCTTTCTCTTGGGAGACTGAGCTCCAGGCCTTCCCCCACCCCGCCTCCAGAGCCCCACGTTCGCCTCGGAGCGTGGATTCCTCCCACTGCATTTCCCTCCTGTGGTGACTACCAACGGTGCCCGGAGAAATGGTTTAATTTGGGGTTGTGGGGAGATGGAGAGGAGAGGAACCACAGGAGGAGGAAGACACATTTCCCTCGCTGAAATCGCACCCTTTTTTTTATTACATTGTATGGATGGGCAACGTGGCCGGGGTGGATCAATCCAATCCATTCATAATCAGGATTGAGGACACCTATTTGAATTAAAATCTATTAGCTCCTCCACGAGAGACGTGGCCCGGGCCCAAATCAATAAAACGCACAAAAGAGTCTCGCTTTCTCTGTATGTTTTTAAAAACCCTCTGTATGAAATGTGCTAAGAAAAAAAATCTCTTGATCGATTCGATTCTTATAAATATTTAACCGGCCTAGAAGAAGAAGAAGAGGGGGGAAGGGGGGGGGAAGGAATGAGAATTTAGCACAGAAAACGGAACGCTATCGTAATTAACACGGCCCGCGTTCAGATTATAAAACAAATTGTCCCTGGACTGATGCGTTGTGGAAGTGTGTGTGTGTGTGTGTGTGTGTGTGTGTGTGTGAGAGAGAGAGAGAGAGAGGGAAGCTGGCTTGGGATGGACTTGAAGATGATTTTCTGAGAAAGTCCAAGACCCGAGTGTGTTAGTGTGTAAGCCAAAAAGGATCAGACAGGATCCACAGTGGGCCGAGTAAGCCATTCGGAGAAAGCGAGAGAGACTCAATGCTGAGTTCCCCAGACAGGCGACCGAAGGCTCGGACAGAAAGGAGAAAGGGCGCCTCTAGCACTCCACCCACCCACCCCGCTTCCCTGCATTAGTCCCGGGATTGGGCTAGGGCAGAATTGGCCTATCGGTTCGGTCCAGCCCTTGCGCGGCCGGCCCTCCTTTCGGAAGTCTAAGCAAGGGAAACATCACCCAGGCAACGTCCAGGGAACAGTTGGGAAAGGCGAATGAGGTGCGGGAAATAGCAGCAGCTCTCTCTGGGGGGAAAATTTCCAGGCAAATCCCCGAGAGCTCCCTGGGGGCTCTGCCCATTCGTCGGGTGATGCACACGCAGTTCCCACGTTCAGAGAAAAGTTGGGCAATTCTTTTGCGCATCCCGCCCCTGCGGCTCCCAAATGTTGAGCGCCTTTTCTCGATAAAGACTCAGGGAGGGCCAGGTGCGGATTACACGGGTTTTTGTTGTTGTTGTTGTTTGTTTGTTTGTTTGTTTTAAACCGGCTCGCAAGGGAAACGAGGTTTGAGCCTGGCGGGAGCCTGTGTACACATACAACCACCATACACCATTCCTGCCCTTAAAAGAGGCCTATCGAGTCTCCTCCCGGGGCCACCGCCAAATTTCTCAGTCGGGATGCCACGGCTAAGGACTCGGGACCTTTTGGAGGCGGGCGGGGGGAGAGAAAGGGGAATCCAAAAGCCAGCTCCGAAAGAGGCCACAGATCCGAGGTTCCGAGCCAAGGTCAAGTCCTTCCTCATCCGAGAAACCGCACAAAGGAAGAGGTTGCCATCTAGGGGCAGAGAAGCCACCAGGAAAGCCGGGCAGCTGCAGGAAGGAGAAACTTCTGGACAGGCGGCCCCAGTGTGTGTGTGCCTGCCTATTGAAGGCCCCGTATTTCTTCGCACAGCACCAGGGATTCGTTAAAATATTACGAATTCATATTTTGTTATGGCCTCGTTGTTGCTTTTTCAACAATGGAGATTAAGATATAATAGTGGGTGGGAGGAACCATCTTTAAATCTGGGTTAAAAGAGTCGGGAAAGCAAGCAGAGACTGTTTCAAATCGTCGGACGGAACGAGGCAGATGGAGGAAACTTGATCGCTTTTCTCCGACTGGTCCCAAATCTGGTGGAACCTCTGTGTAACTTGGGAGTGTTGTCGTCGGGAGGTTGCCGCAAAGCAGCCTTGTTAAAAGGTCTCCACCAAGCGGGAGTGCATTTTTAAAAAAATATACCAGGGGCAAAGGAATGGGGGGCGAATTGGATAAGGCAGCTTTAAAGAGAACCGGTTGATTCGATTTCAGAGGAAAATAGACAAAACCAGGACTTAACCTCCCCCCCCCACCCCCTAAAAATAACCCTGTGCGCCGCCTGGTTTGCAAAGTCGTTAAGTTTCCACATTGAGTCTACCGTGTTAATGGTTCTCAAAGGACAGATCGCGGGAACCAGCTCAGCTCCTGCCGAAGTGCCATTCCTTTCAATCGGTCTTGAGCACGAAAGGTCCCCGTCCCGTCCACACCCCCAGGGATGGAGCCTAGGCACCCCCGAAGGTGGATTCTGGGATTTTCACCCAGTCTTGCCCAGGCGAAGCAGGAGACGCGAAGAAAGTCCCACTCCTACTCGGCGATCCAAAATCACAGGCCGTACTTCAATTTTCATACCTGTCTTCCAGGAAAGCAAGAGTTTGGGCTTTTTTTTTGTTTTTACTTTTACTTTACCTTTGTGTCACCTTCTTTCTCGCTCACTATGGCTTAATTCGTCCAATGCTCCGAAGGAATTCGCATTTGCGTTGAATATATAGAGTAGACGAACCTGTCTTTGACATGAGATGGTCGTAAAGTTGTCAGGAGCAAAAAAAAAGGCAGTGGCTTGGCTTCCCTGCTATCATTTAGTAAGGGCCAAGATATGAAGCCGCGATGTGGGGGGGGGGGGGGGGGGGGGGGGGGGGGGGGGGGGGGGGGGGGGGGGGGGG